>JAIPRK010000707.1:0-145588 GCA_025469195.1 Chaitophorus viminalis
ACACACACACACACACACACACACACACACACACACACACACACACACACACACACACACACACACACACACACACACACACACACACACACACACACACACACACACACACACATATACATACATATATTATACGTATGTTTTTATGATGAAATTTTCATGACCGACACATAAACGACTTTCAATCGAGACTATAAATCTTAACAACTTTATTACGTCGCAGCTACATCGTTACCGTCGTGGGCGTAGGATAAAACACACACAGAAATATATTATATATATATATATATATATATATATATTTATTTATTTATACATCTAAGCTCCTTAGGTAGGAACATAAAGATCGTCTATGATAACCAAGGGATTTGTGAAGTTTTGCATATTATGTGGTTCAATCCGATATCTTAAAATGATTAACAACAGTCTCCGTTACAATGTTACAGTATGATATTGTATCAATAAATATATCATTTTGTACATTTTGTTTTATTTTTACGATTTATTAGCAAACAAGCAGCGGTTTCACAATACTGTATTTATTGGGATAACGCGACGCATTTATTTTGATTTATTTTTCTGATTTTTCCCAACCATAAACATTATAATGTGCACGAAAGAGTTCTCGGAAACAATAACACGTAGAAATTGATGTTGGAAATAATGAGTAGAAGATTAAAAATGTTTTTTTTTTCTTTAACAAAACGAGATTACCGTGAATAATTATAATGAATATTTTGATCGTTTTAAATTGACTCGACTAATGTATTTTTGTTTAAAATAGATCACACTCGGAGTCACCGAAGAGAGGTATCAAATTACTTTCTCTTTCGTTGTTTAAGATGTCTTATTGACGCAGAAGACGATAATATACGAGTAGTTGTCTATAATACGAAGTTTTGTTGATGTATGAACAAAAAACAAAATATGTGCTTCTTACGAAACGTATTGATTATTATAACGTATTAAATTTAATTGTTTTGATGACAAACAAAATATTATATTGTAATCGAAGAAGTGGAATGAAAAACTTATTATTTAAGGTAAATATGTGGACAAAAGTTATTTTGAATTTGTTGTACAAAGCTGGATTTGGAGATCGATAATAATTATTATGATATGCGCGTTGAATGTGAAAATAAATATGTCCCACTTGAGATTACAAAATTTAACGTTATTTAAACGTACACTTTATGAATAGGTACTTGTTTACGTATAAGGTTAAATTAAATAATTAATGGTTATAGATTATACCGTTCGGGACCTAGGTCATCAAATGGGGTGTGGTAGTAATCGAAGGGGAGGGTCTTGCAACTGCACTGGGACCATGTCTGTGCATAGTATTCGTTGCGGACGTTGTCCACAGATAATACATAATATAGACGCAACAATTATTGGAGAATAATAATTCACTGTTATTATTTTTAATGATACATTTGTACTGTTTCTGTTTGCAGTAACAAATGAAAGTAATACTTCGGTATTCGGATTCGTTGTGGATATATAACAACATGCGGAGCGTATGTCTAATTTATAATTATATTATTAATGCAAAACATAATATAATATATTATTATACATACATATAAATAAACGCACAGCATACACATATAGAGTTGTTTTTTCAACTGCAATTTCATTGATTTTTATATATATATATATACACTTTGAATCGATGTACAATGTACATGTCGTAAGACGTAGGCCATAAAAAAAATCAATATTTTTGTAAAAAAAAAGATTTATGTTTTTTCAATCCACGGCCTAATATTTTTCAGATTTATTGTAGACAGACTAATAGCAGTTGGGCATTTTTGAAAATACAATTATTATTTTATAGCTAGTAATTTTAGCAGTTAGACTATTTAAAAGCTGTAGAAAGAGGTGTATCTTCATTCTATTTTACTACAATTAATGTATTTCTAATAAAATTAGATGCATATGTTAAGTGTGTGATTGATTTAATTACAATTTCCCTGAATCATAAATCTGCGAGATCATAAAAATTATTTCCGTTAGTAGACCTATTGATTTGATGTTTAAACGTTTTAATGCTGTTGTATTTATTGAGTGCGTTAATACTTCTAGTGAGTAATATTATATTTACTCGTTTATTTATTTGATAAATCAATAGTGGTTTAAAGTTATGAAAAAAAAAAAAAAAACATAATTCAAATAATTGTATAGTAAAATTGTATACAAAATATTATGTAACAATAAGAAAATATATAAATTTTTATAAACATTTTTAGTCAGGTATGTAACATATATAATATATTATTTTAAAATACATTTAATGTAGTAAAATATAATAAAAATACATTTCTCAATCTTTAAATCCAGTTTCTAAAAAGTATAACTACTAAAATGACTATCTATGTAAAAATACCTAACTGCTCTTAGTCTATCTGCAAATAAGTCTGAAAAACAGCCAGTCATTTGAGAAAATATTTAGTAGTTTGCAAACCTTTGCAAAGAGCCTAGTTTTTAACATAAATACCAATTTTCCATTCGGTTAATGACATAATATATAAGAACTATCATGGATTTTGGTACAGAGTGTTTTTGGAGAATACTTTCTCCGCCAAAATAACCGAGCAAAATCGTTCTATACAGTAAACGGCCGGCTTAAATGTTTCCAGAATCCGAGAAAGAACGTTTTATATTACTATCTGATTAATGAACCTTTAAAATAGTTATTGTTTAATACCAATTCAGAATTTATACTGTTAACGATTTATTATTAAATAAATAATTTTTTAGCTTTTATTATAATATTTATTTATTTCTATAGACTTAGTAGTGTTATACAAATATATGTTTCTGTTTAGATATTATTGTTAGCTATTATTATCCGTGTTACAATCTACTTGGGTAATCTCACTATATAATAGGGTTCAGCTCGTTAAAATGAATAAATAGTATTTAATATGAGAATATTATTGCTTAAAACTTTTTGCGTATACGATTTAACTTGAAAACACAAACTTGACCGGTTGGCGTATGCATTAGCAGCCGGACGGACGTGCAATAAAGAAGATTTGTGTATGTTATGAGTCGAGCATCGCAACGTTTCGAGCGCAATGCGCTGCAACAGTTATATTCGCTGCAATGATAAACATATGCTCGGTGTTAATTTATTGTTGTATTTTTGAGAAAAAAAATAAAAGGTCACGTTTTATTGCACACCAGTATATATAGCACCAAAACCAACTGCAGAGAACTATCATGTTTACTCAAAATGATACGGGGTGATAACGATCTGCAGTAGTTAGAGCCGTTAGAGGAGTTCACGTAATGGGACGAGCAGTCAAGTGCGGTCGTGATGGTTTATTATAATATGTATGTGTTTGGGCGTACTACGGAGCGTCCGTGCAAGTAGCTGAAGGATGGGCTTGTATTTGTGAAAAACGACGATTCACACAACAAATCAAATCCCACCCATGCCATCATGTAGACAAGTCCGCAGAAGGTTAATAATATTACAAGGCATGTATAAGTAGGTACGCAGCGCTAGTACATCTTTCGATGACGTGAGCTCGGCTTGTGGGCAACGCAAAACAAAGTGCTTGAAACGGAACTATACGTCATTATGATTAGGTGGGTACAATGTGTAATAATACATCTGTTTGCGAGTTTCAATAATAGGCAGTACCTAGTACCTACACGGATTTTTAAAAAAATATTATTAATGGTTAACCAAGAGGAAACTAGTCACGTTAAACGTTCATGTTCCACGATTCATTTTAAAAGCTTCAACAATGTTATTATATAATTTATAATAATAATATTATAAATCAGATTATGTAAAAAAAAAAAAAATTCAAATTTTCACTCTACGTTGTGATAAAATTATTGTGTATAAATTTGATTATTTTTTATTCGATATATTACACTATTAACGAGAAAATAAAATTAATTGTTGAATCACACGAACACCATAATTTTATATTTTTATACTTAATAACGTGTTATTTAGATTAATATGTGTTACATGTGGTCGTATATATAGATGTCACAAAATATGAATTATATGAATCATAAATCTAAGGCAATGAAGCAACCTTTAAGGTGCAATGATAATTCTTTGAAACAAGTGACCGATTTTACGATCGATAAGAGTAATATGATGATAAAATGCATTTCATTCATAAATACTATAAAAACGTGTCCAAACAAATTAATCAAAATGCATCAGTTATTGAAGTTTACTCAGCCACCATGGTGGTATAACCATTGCAATCGTTTTGTCAATTTTAACGAAATAATTTGAACAACCAAAATCTGATAGATTTGGATAGAATACGGTAACCGTTTTGATATAAGTTGAAGTTTCATCACGAAATTAAATATGTACATGATAGCTTTTATAGGATTTTGTTGTTTGAAATATAACTCACTAATCCACTGAAAAAATTACAGAAATATAGTGTTAATGTTGAGTACGATACACAAAATCTCTAAAACCAAGGCAACACAAAAACGGGCGATGAATCTCCTAGGTCTGGTGAGTTACAGAGATGGATGATATTATTTTTATGACCTTTTATATTTGAGAACGATGTACCAATTTTTAAAAAAGATCATTCTCAGCGAATAAGTTTATATTAATGAAAATTAATAGTGCAATTATTAATATATATATATATATATATATATAATATAATTTCTGCTAGTATGATAAATGGGAAAGTAACTGTCCATTTGTTTATTACGCATTCACGCCTATGACTAGACTGCTAGAGTATGGTGCAGTGATGACGTTTTCTGAAAATTTTTCTTTACATGCAACAACAAAAATATTATTTTACGTTACTATATAGGCAGCCATCAAACAGATAAAAAGCGTTGGGTCTATTTAGGGTTTTGATTTTATCACGGATTTAACCGTTAATTTGTTACATTTGATGTACCGTGTGTTTTAAGCGCAACTATTAAGTTCCCCGGCGCATCCTAACTTAACCGTAGGGCGTTGACGTTTGGGGAAGTAGGGTCAACTATTTATTATTATGCTTCTGGGATCACGTGCATCACCGGTCGGTAAAAAGGAGAAAAAGATTTTCTTATGAATCTGACGACAGCGGACAATCACAGCTTGTGATTGGGTCCGTTTGGACTAGATCAAAATAATAATATTAATAATAACAATTTTGCTCGTATTTTAATGTACTGTTGCTATTCGAAGCAGTCAGTGCGTTCTCCACAACGTTATGTAAATTCGCTCTTCCGATGGTTTAGCCGATCGCGCGCGCGCTCTCCGTACACGTACACGTAGGTATATTAAGTATTATAAAGTATAAGTGGTAGGTTTATATTTCTCTCGTAAAGCTGTTATTCTTTCTTGTTTACACACATGCACACTTGCGCGCACACACACACACACACACACACACACACACACACACACACACACACTAGGATGCATCACTGACGGCAGCAGAAACGGCGGCAGCATCAGCAGCTTGTGCATTTATTGACCGCACGTTTCTGCAATTAAATTTATCGGTCCGGTTATTCTGGATCGATCAAATAGCGTTGACTGAAAAAAAATGTACACACACACGCGTGTGAGTAAGCAATCGTACTTTATACGTTTGTACACCGTGAACGTGTGTGTATGTGCTCTAGTATCCGTATGAAATTATAACTGTTACAGGTACGAATATAATAATAATAATAATAATAATAATAATAATAATAATAATAATAATAATAATAATAATAATAATAATAATAATAATAATAATAATAATAATAATAATAATAATAATAATAATAATAATAATAATAAACGCGTTGGCTGCCTCGGATTTATATAAGCGTGAGCCCATGTTCATCATTATATCAATTTTTCACATTCGAAGAGGACGAAGATTAGAGGAGGGAGGAGGAAGAGAGCATGAAGAGACTTTGAGCGAAAAAATATACGTGCACATGTCGTGGTCTCGAATCGTGTAAGAATCAAGAATGGACAAGTTTAGCACTTTGTTTACCTCGTTAAGTTATCTAGAGAAATGTTGTTCAAGCCTAAGTTAAAAATTAATATTTACTCGTCCTTTTTATAAACTTATATTGCATGTTTAACAGAGAACAAAGGAATTTAACTTACTTAAAAATAGGTTATTTTTATTTTCAATTGAATAATATTTCAAAAGAAAAAAAAACTATTTGGAGAATAAAAAAATACATTTTTATATTTTCAATCTCTGGAATTCTAACCAGGAATAAAATTAACACGACCATTATACTACAGTTATATATCTCATTAAAGTAGCTGCGTCGAACAAAATGTAAATTGTTCGGTTGGATAAATCATTTAAACAAATGAGCCCCATTACTTAGGTTATATAACTTTTTAACTCGTTAATATCTAGTCTTAATAATAATAGTTTTAATTTCCTTCACAGTTGTATTAGTGCAGATACGGGGAAAAAATACGTTTTAACTACGGACCGTATCATTGAAAATATTACATATATGTATCTATGGGGCGCAAGATCGAGGAGTAGCGATATCCAACGAGCAAGCAGACCACGCACGTACGTAATCGGAATCGGGGCAAAATACGTATTTTTTTTTTTTTACGATTTCGTGCACGACCGTCCCCATGTAATAATATTATACGATGTTTTCTTTCCTATAATCATCGTCGATATCGAGATCGTTCCGTCCGGCGTACATGGGTATAAATATATAATGTACTATTTTCTCCCGAATGCGTGGTATGAAATAATGTAATTATTGTTATTTTTAATTTACGTCGCGTAATAACGTATTATTTTTCAATTCGGACTATATTGTACTCGATAGCTCCGTTCGCATACACTAATCAGTGATACTTGATTAAACATTCGACATTGTGATTTTCCAATCGTTTCGATTGATGTATTTATTAAAATGTACCCATGAGAAAGAACGCTACAACGCGTACGTGTAATTATTATACCTCCTAACACGGTTGTTTACTTGGAACGTTCGAAGACGATGACGATAGATATATTAGCCAAGTGTTTAAAAAGTTAACCAATTTGTTTCGTTTTGTAATTTGTTATCTAGTTATTATTCTGGAGAAATATTAAGTAAAGGTAAAAGTTACTTATGACGATTTTTTGCTAACTCGTAAAAGTTACAATTATAAAATAGAGAAAAAGAGTAACATAGCTTATAGTAAAAAAAATGTTTTTTTTCTTTTGCATTTAATTTATAATACTATAATATTATGATATTTACACAGAGCTATGTTTATATAATATATTATATTTTGTTTTATGTGATAAATCCAATAATAGTACACAAATCTTCAAAAATTATTTTTATTTTTATTAAAAAAAAATATATTTTTATGTTTTAATCCTTGAAATATAAATTAGTAACTTCACGTGACTAAACAATTTATTTAACTGATTAGTTAATAGCCACACATCATGGAAGAAACATTAACTAAATAATTTAGAAGTAAGTTACTTAAAAAAAAAGAAGCTCCTTTCGTAGCTTAATTAAAAAGTAACTCAACTTTAACTTTTTAACCTATTGATGCCCAGCCATGTTATTTAAATCATAATGAGCAACGTAATGAAATCGTTCAACATGTCATTTGGATATCCGATATCATGGAAGTGAGTTCTAGGACTTAAATAGTTAAATAAGAATTACTGTATTATTAATATAGTCTCCTGTGTACAGTCAGTATAGTGCTCGGTGAAAAAAAATCGAACGATTTTAATGTCCTTAAATCTTCTTTCAGCTTAACGTCTCAGTAAATATGATTACGGACATCAAAACGATTTTGTCATTATTATTTTTTTTATATTTTTAGATTTATCGCATCGATGGGGAAATCACAAAACGTTGACAATCGAATATTTCTGTATCTAATTATAGTACATATTTCTAATGCAGAACATAAAATAGATAGCACGTCATAATAATAATAATTAATAAGGTACGTAAAATAAATTGTAAATTCAATTATCGATTAATATCCGGTTACTGTACATATAGTGGATGTGTCAATGCTTTCGAATTTAATTGTAAGTTCTGAGAAAATGATTAAAAAATCACCTAAATAATTTTAGTTTAGACGAATGTAAACCGTTCGTTAAGCGTGAACACGGTTTAAACATAGTTTTTTTTTCTGTCCATCAAAAAGACGTAGTCAACCGAAGCTTCCGGCTTACGACAACCACTTATTACTGTACAACAGGTCTACCATACATTGTTTTTATCGCCACAACATATTATATTTCTAGTGTATCACGTAAGCCTACTATAACATATCCGGTTGGTACCAAATCGAATTCATCGAGAACTGCCATAGCGGTGCAAGGTTTATCTATCTGGTGATTATGATTTATAACCACATTCACGTATACGATTCAAATGCCACAAATAAAGTTAACTGTTGTAGAATAAAATTCTTAGGATAACTCATGTTAAACATGGTATAATATTAGTATACTTTGAAGATAAATACGATTTCTGTCTCGTGACTGACCACTATTTTGTTAACAAACATATTCAATTTATGTAGTTAAGTTATGAAGTAAAGGGATTCACTCAAATAAGTTTTTGTTGTACACTGTAGGTTTATATTATTATTATTATTATCAGTATTAATATTAATTGGTTATGTTCGGAATGTTGTGGTACACATTAACTCGTTGTAGTGTCTTTAGTGCGTTGACCAGTTTTTATATATATATACCTACATAATATTTGTCGCTTATCATAATGTATATACTTAACTAAATAAAAATACTAAATATTATAATTCAATAAGTAGTATTAAATTATTAAAATAAAGTAATAAAACAGTTCCTATATGTTGTTTGTGCTGGCACTTAACAAAAGTGCAGAAGCCAAGAGTATCTTAATTTAAAATTATAAATTATGTTAACCCGTCAGCCACTTAATTTGTTGTTGTTTTTTTTTTTTAGTTTTTACTGTACGAATGTCCAATAATATTATAATATCAAGTTTTGGAAGTAGAAATTTCCGATAACATTTCAACAGAAGTTTAAACAATTTATAATTTGATTGGTGGTACCCTATAGCGAAACACTGTCTTAAATTTTACTATATTAAATCAGTAGATAATCTACTCTAAATAATGATAAAAATCATATGAAACAATCAGATAATAATAATAATTAAGAATTATTAATAGGTAATTGTATATCATGCATTTTTGTTGCTTAGTCATTTAAATGAATTTATTAAAGATAATAGTTTGATTTTTATTTTGTACAAGCTGTATGATTTTTTTTTTTTTTAAACAATTTAGAAAAGAATACTGGAAATAAATGCCAATTTTGGATTAATATAGTAATTTATCCACTTATCTCCAGTCTGAGAAATATTATGTCCGACTCTCCTTTTTATCTCGAACTATAAAATCACATAAAATTAGAAATTTTGGCAAAACAAATGCAGTGTAAGGGCTATCGATTTCACTGTTTTCTTGTCGTGTAGATACATCATAAATATCAGTGATTGAAGTAAGAATAATCAATATAATACGGCAGGTGCATTAATTTCATGATTATTTTATTTATATAGTTTAAAATGAATGTATAACAATGTTTCATAAACTTAACCGGCAGTTATAAAAAATAATGTTTGTACTTTTCATTTTTTCGCTTCAGCTCGGAATTGGTCGTTTTCTTTGGATAAATCACTTTTTCTAACAAGATAACATGTTATTTCGGAAAATCCGTTTAACTGTCACGATTTGAAAACGTTTTCATTCAAACTGGATACCATTTCGGGTTGTACATAGCAGATTGCGCAGCACGCTGTTAATTTATTTTATGTATCTGCCAACGTGCGCGCTCCGTGTATGGAACGCATGATATTATTACGGTGTACATATTATAACAGACATCTTGATCTGGTTAAATATACCATTAAAAATAATTGTCAAGTACTTATATGATATTACAGCTAACAATATATATATATATATGTACGTATGTCGTACGAGTTGGCGTGTCATTGAATACTAATTGCCGATAGTATGCCTGTATCAGCTGCGGTAGTTTGTCTTTAAAACCGTTCGAAAATAGTATAAAATGTATATTATTTTTATAAAATGAAATTGCCGGTCGTGGTTGTTGCATACGGTACGTGTGCGTGTATAATGTTATAAAGCGTGAGACAAATTTCACGGACCCAATAGAACAATAACGTCCCGACGTAAGCTGTTGCAGTCGATGGACAAATCGAAAAAGTATAAAACATCAAGGACATCGCAATGAAGTAGGTATATAAAATGTTTACCTATATTATATATTTTTATTAAACTTTCATCGACATACGAACACAACGTTAGCGGAATGTGTGAAAATATTTATTATCATACCTAAGCACATTGGCGAAACAATACACGTCTGATCTACATAACTATATATATATATATATATATACAGTGTGGTTCACTCAAATGGTAACACGAAATATTTCCGTCCAGTGACCTTATATTGAAATGGGGAGTTTTCAGGGAGCTAGGGAATTTTGAAATACACATTCTGTGATATTTTTCAAATTTTTAATACTTTTATTGTGCGCGTGCGCAATCAAAGTTGAATTTTTTTAAATGGTAACATATAAGTCAGTCAATTTTTGAGATAGGAAAAAAAATTATAAATCAAAGTTGCTTAAAAAAAAAAAAAAAAATGTTGTATCCGAATCTGGTATTAAAAATAGGTGTTCCTATTTAAAAAAATTCAACTTTGATTGCGCATGCGCACAATAAAAGTAATAAAAATTTGAAAAATATCACAGAATGTGTATTTTAAAATTCCCTAGCTCCCTGAAAAACCCCCATTTCAATCTAAGGTCACTGGACGGAAATATTTCGTGTTACCATTTGAATGAAACACACTGTATATATGTATATGTATTTACGTTATAATTGTGTGAGTATGATATGTGAATGACAAGTTTTACAAACGAAAATCGCGTTTACCGGGCATTTGACTCCTGAGTAAGGAATAAAAATAAAAAAGCAAATTAGGAAAGCCTGCCCTATGATCGTACCCACATTTCCGGTGTCTAAGCGTACTTCGTACAATCAACTATGATTCCGATTAACTATGACGATAAAAAAAAAAAAAAAGAAAGATTGGTAAATAATTTGTATTATGTTTTTTCGTAGAAACCTGAATAAATTAAACATAACAATTTGGAAATAAAATATATAAATTTTACCTTAATTTGGGGGGTTTGGTCAGTTTCCACATGAAACATAACAAGTAAGCATATTATATAAGATCTGGTACGAACAATATATTATAACTAAGTATACGTGTAAGTTTGGACAAGAAAAATTTACAATTATATGAAATTTCTTACGTAACGATATAATTAAATGCATTAATTTCTGTACTGTACGAGCAATCGAGCATTTGTGCAAACAGATAATTAAATTATTATTATTTTACGTATCTAAGTATAGACTCAATAATCAAATTCAATATTCTTTATTCCATTCAAATTTAATAAGATGCTCTAATTTTATTTATCAAATACAAAAACAAACATATTTTAATCACACCAACTATATTTATAAGTTGTCAGTCTTATGAGTGGTGATAAGTGGGAAGGAAATTTGTAATTTGTATGATTGGTGTAATTTTTATTTTTGTATGAGTTTTCGTAATAATAATATGTTAAGTAGATGTATATTTTTCATATCAGAACTTACGTATGAAGCATACCTATGCATAATGTTTATCAGCTACATATCGTGTGGGAACTTTAATTTGATTGATCTTTTATTATTGACTGGTATGAATTTATATGTTATACATATACTTATATGTATATTACAATCATGTTTTGATATTTTTTCACACTGAATTCTATATATAATAATACCTATCTATGACTCATAGTGAAAATAATTTAATATCTTAAAATCATCAATCGTTACCATCGTGTACTGTCATGGTAATCATAATAGACGGAAGCACGCAATGGGTGCCAGGACGATTCACCTCACAACAGAGATATAAGGTGTTCCGAACGGATTTTCGGAAATCTAAAACGCAATAAAAATCACGGAATTCACGCCCAACACAGCTGAAAACCGAACCGGTTGATAATACAATATTATTATCCCGGACGTGTGGTAGAATAAATAAGCATTTGATTTCGAACACCGTCGAACCGTGCATCGAAACTAGTCACCGGACAGTGGCGAGAACTTAAACTGTTGTGGTGATTCTAATAGCGATGAATATTTAACATACGCATAAATTAATGGTGAAAAAATATACCTAATGTACAGTAAAATATATAATTATAGATATAATATACGTAATGTATTGAAATGATATATGAGTGTTGTGAACGAAAATTGTTTACCAAGCTTTCCATCGAGTACGAAATACAAATAACAAAAAATAAACATGTTAGAAAAGTACTCTACAATCGTGCCAAATTTCCGGTTTCTAATTGTTTTTCAGATAATGATTCCATATTATATTATGACTTCAAATAATTGTGTGCGTGTAGTATATTATATGCTTATGTTATTTATTACATGGACACTCCAAATGTCAACCCGCAGACATATAGATGCAACAATTTAGTTTTAATAAATATTATCTAAATATCTGTTTGTATACATTTCGCATAAATAATATATCTTTTATATGGATACATAATAGTCAAGGTACATACTACATAGCGTTTAGATCTCCTAGGACCTTGGAAAAAAATAAAAAAAAGATCGTTACTGGAGGTACGAGTGTCTACCTATATTATTTATGTAAAATAATCATATTTTGACACTTTTTTTTTGTATCGTTTATTATGAGTATAATCGATTATCTTAGAACCAATATTCAACCGTAATCACGATATACTGCAGAGATGACCGATTGGCACAACGGGGAAACATTATGTGGAGTGTTTAGAAACCTAAAAAGGAATGCAAATCGTGGACTTGACAGGATACTATTATATAATCCAGGACGTTTCGTAGAAGAAACCGTCTTACTGTTAGTATAGGAGTTTAATTTCGGATATACCCGGGTCTCGAGTTTTGTCACCTGTCAGTGCGCGGTCGAAACCGTTTTGCTGAAAAGGCGTAGTGGTTCTATTTTTATTGTAATTAAATCGCGACTGCGCGTTCGCATGCCCGTTATTGTTGTGTTATCCTAATGACATAGCGATCGAGGTCAAAACAGTTTGAATAATCTGCAGTCATAGATCGCATCGTTTCGACGTCACGCGTGTTGTCGCGATTATCGTTATTGAATCGGGCGGTGCGTGGTGTGTAGCGGGTATAAGCATCGCACGACGTCCGGATACGGTTGGAAATTAATTATCGCACCTATAGTATATGTATACACGCCTACACGGAACATGATAGTAATAATATTGTTATTGCCAACGTCGTATGTAATGCTAAGAGAAAGAAGAAGAAGAAGAAGAAGAAAAAATCGAAATAAATAAATACGCGTAAGACTGGGAACGACACAGTTGCCCCGACGCCGGCAGCACCCGAGTGCGATACGATCGTAGATTGCACATTCGAACCCTGTGAATGCGAAGACTTGATCGATTTTCGGATGATCTATTGTCATTAGATTTTCACCGCGCGATTAAACCTTATTTGCGGGCCGTAGTTTGTAAGCCCCTGATCTAGTGCATTCGATGATTATTGTACACAACACAAATAGGAATGATACCACGTGTCTACGCGAAATGAGACTTGCACGAAAACCGTAGGACGTTTATTTGGCGAGGAATTGATGTCCAGCATTCGTGGCTGGCATATATTATCGTCGTAGTGCAATATAATAATAATGCGCTATAACACATTGTCCATCATGACATTCTCTCTCACTCCATTTTCCTTTCCTGCTTTTTGACGGCGTGGTGGCAGCGGCAGTATCCCATGATAATAATATAACATAATAAGTCGCGGCGTTTCGTTCAATCGGCGGCGGTCGTCGCCACACGGACATATATTATTATAACATTGTGATGTATCAAATGGAAATAATAATAATAATATGCGTGCGTTATAACGTACGGTGCGCAGAATCCCGCAGAGATGGAAAGGCGAATAAATATAAAACATAACATAAAGCGCACCTGGTCGTCCGTGTGCGTCCGCGTACTGAGCTATGGCTCAACAAACGGTCATGATTTGTTCGTTTATGGGATTTTTTTTTTTCATGCTGCCGTTGTTTCGCCCACAGCCACCCAAGTAGCAAACTTGGCTGTTTCTCGTGTACACACACACACACACACACACACACACGTACGTACGTACGTTTTTTTGTACACTAGCACACGATATACAGCAAAGTCCTCCGGCGATAATCAATAGCTCACCCGATACCGACATTTCCACCACTGCCACCGCCAGAGTGGGATTCGCCGCTGGATCACGAACTTGATCAGTGACCGTAGCAATAATAATATTATACCATGTCATATTGTTATACCATACATTTCTCTTCATAACGACCATTATGATACCGTATTATGTTCTCGCAGTTAAGTGAGGCTCACGCTGGTCAGGCGACATGGGGGAAAGAAGAACATCGCTTTCGTAATGGTGAATCGAGCTTTATTCTTTTTTTCTCTCTCACGCACACACACACACACACACATACAAATTGATATCATTATGAATGCGTAATTCGGTATTTTATTAAATCATTTTTGTTTTTTATATAAAGTAATATATCATCTTCATCTGAGAGGTGGTTGTAGCTGTTGTGGGCATACTCACAGTTAATATATAAGTAGAAATTTAACTTTTTTTTGCACTAAAAACCAAAGAATAACAAGATTAATTATAAATATAATATAAATCATTTTTGTCCAAAAATATTTTAAAATTTTTATATTGCTCAACAGCTTTGAGTTTATTAAATTTTGTTGCAATATTACGAATAAATTCTCAGAGACTTTAACGAAAGGGACATTGCACAAGTAAAACTTGGAAGAGGACGACTTTGAAAGGAAATCAGAAGTATGGTGATAGGTAGTCGATTTTTATCTAGATATTATAAGAAATATACAGTATTTTTACTAACAAGGAATTATATATATATATATAATCCATGAAGCCACACTATAAATTCTCATCCAAATCGTATATTTACAACATATTTTTAAACAATCAATTGTTTTAACATTGTATTCGTGGAAGCACATGCCTCGTTTACACGTGACGAGCGCTCGGCTGAGATAGTCAACTCGGCCGAGCACTGTCAATAAGTCATTAGTGTAATTTTAGTAATTTCATAAATTTGCTTTGCAGGAAAACTATATATATATATATATATATATATATATTGTTTTATCATAAAACGGTTGTATGGAATTTATTAATTATTATATTTTTATACGTCTTAAACGCGCGTTCATACCATTTTATACGCGCGTGCTAATCACGTGCAACCGTACGCGTAATACAAACATCAAAATAATACTATAATATATTATCAAACCCAAGAACGTACCGAGAACGAGGAGTAATACAACCACAAGTGTCACACGAGACTTTTCCACACGATTTCTTTAATAACGACGTGTATTATCGACTCGCTCCGCGTTTCCGCGGATACGCTCTATACGTGCACTGCGTCCGTTGGTCGAGTGAAGTATGCGCATATATCTACATGTGCATTATGCATATTATAAAATATCAATATTTCACTCGGAACAAAAGCACAGAAACAGATGTGAATCCCCGCGCTCATAACTGTTATGAACTCCCGTCGCCGCGCCGTAGCAGTTTTGGCCGCCGCGACATAAACGTTACTTACATAATGTAGATTTGCTAAACACTTCCGACCTATGCTCGGTCATCGACTCGACGTCGATCACTTCGTATATAATGTAACCGATTTTAAAATAAAGAGATGCGCTTACAAACTATCGCGCACAGTATTGTTTTGCTTCATACAAGGTGATCTTATATGCAAATTATCCCAGACTGAGTTACTGAGTGGGTAGAAAAAAAAAATCGCGTGAACTATAATACAATTTGTTTTTCCAAAATGGTATCGAAATTGGAAAACGCACAACAACCTTATATGTGCTTGGAACGGCTGGCCGTGAGGTATGTTGCGTTACGTCTTTGCAGATACAAATCTTAACAACGTGTTGGCCCATCCTTTCTTTGATGATACTTTGCAGTTGTAGAACACGTCGTTTTAGGAAATAAAATAGATACAAATAAGACTGGGCGATTTTCGGCTTGTTTGCGATTTTTAATTTGAATAATTTATGTTAATATTTGACTATGCCGTTAGTCGCATGTTGAATTCAGACAGTATTCAAAATTTACAAATAATATTATGCATACAAATACAATTCAAAACATAAATCAAACGATAACAGTTTTTTTTTTATATTATAAACGATGATAATTTGTCAAAATTTGTATATGTACATAAATTGTTCACCATTGTTGTTGTTTTTTGTATTTTAATTTATTTTTCTTTAACTGGACAAGTTTAATTTTGCATTTATTTCATATTATAACTTATGAAACTTTCATATCATGCATAATTATTGACATCACGTTTAAATCGCCGTATAGAGTAGGTTGGTGATTAATAATCTTGACATTCATATACTTATATTTACCTTTAATATTTAAATGTGTTTTATAAATGATACAGTATTAATGTGTATGCATTTAACCACCGTTGAGAATAATATTATAATATATAATTATGTAGTAATTCATAAAATTAATCTTGAGTAATATTATTAATTGTTTATTTCAAATTAATTAAGAATAAAATATACAACATAGTATATTATCAAAAATTTTAACGTCGATTTCTGAATGATTGAATTGAATTTGAACTGGAAGTAAAAAACGAATGGTATAATGTTAACATTACATATTTTTACGCAGATCCGAAAGCTGCAGTAACACAATATGCGTTCGTCGAAGGAAATTTGTTCGAGAACAAAAGCGATCTTCGTAAAGTTGCATGACTCGCGCCCACGCAAAGTACGTTTTACCAGACAGTCGTGGTGGTTACGGTAAATCAACAGGTGAAATGGTTTTCGACACACTTACATAACGTAATGTTCGGACGATGACCACAATACGACATCATGATGTGTGGCCAACAGTAATATTGTGACATTGCGTGCGGAGGCCCAAATGTAGGTTTGAAGTGGTTTATTTGATTCCAATCGAACTGCCGACGGGGAACGGATAGTAATACTGTCCAACATAATATTATGATTCCGAAATGTTATACCGTGGGCAAGTTTTCAGGTCAGCGAAAACCGGTGGTGATGGCGGTGGAAGACCGATTTTGTTTATTTTTAACGGTTTTTTTGCCAATCCGACAGCGGAAAGAACTTCACCAAGTCATACAGGTGTTATTGGAAACGTCGGGGTCGGAAGTCATGCGGCGACTGTTCTCGACCACTTTACTGCTCGAACTCGTGCGACGTGGGAGAAAAGCATAGACACACCTAGTGCGCCTGAATAACCATGTGAAAACAAGATGATCTTGAAATTATAGCTTAGTCGACCGTTGATACACGGGGAATAATATATTTTGGAAAACAAAGTGGTTGTTTTAAAGGGAAGGTCAATATCGATTGTTAACTCAATTTAAATAACAATAAGAATTCAGTCGAATAACGGTCGTATAGTACGTGTAGTGTTATCAAACAGGTTAATTTTATGTTTAACGGTGAGAAAAATACGACACTGACATTATGGCAAAGGAATTATGGTCGAATCCATATTATTATTATACATACAATAATATATTAAGATGAACTCGTAATGCCATTTTGTTATAAATAACTTATAATTATTTAATTATTATCTTCACCGTAAATGCGTAGAACATCATTCATATATATTACATGTTATGAAAATGTGTAGTAATTTTTTTTTTTTTTTTACAAGAAATTAACAGTAATGTAACTTGGGCATAGCGTGTACCTACGATCTATATTGAAGTGCAGCAGAGATGAGATCTTAATTTATATACCAATTTTTTTCACACAATAACAAAATTTGTTGTAAAAGTTATATAAGTTCTATGAGATGAGAACAGTGAAGGAGACAGATATTGGTTTAAATTCAAACCTGATTAAAGTGTCACAAAATTAAAAAAAAAAAAAATGCACCAATTTTTCACCTGTGTATAAGCGGGAAAATTATAAAGTCCATTAATATTTTCTTAATAACACAATGCGAATTCTAGGAAATATACGAGTAGTTAAATTAGTATTGAAAAGTAAAAATGAATCATAATTGTACTTGGGCATGATAATATCGATTACTATCGAAAATACTTTTTCGAAAACTGTTTTTGTTTACTTTTATTGTAATTTGTAATGTTTGTATCATTATTATTATTTTTACAGAGACTTATTTTTTATCTACTCTGGAATGTGAACTAAAACTATTAAAATGTACACTACTCATAAGTTTGCAGGTCTTAAACTTACGGTTAATAATTATTATTTACATTTCATTAAATATAATATGACATGTATATAAGGACATAAGGTAATATAATGAGTTGAAAATAACAAGATTCGTTTGAATTTTATTGTATTGTGCGTTTAAACTTTTATACTATAACCAATTTAACCGTTCTAAAATGATGACAACATTAACATTTAAACTTTAATAATAATAATAATAATAATAATTATTATTATTATTATTATAATTATTGAAACTATAATAATTCAATACGTACCCATACCGCGATATCGACGATGTCCACAATAGTTAATCGTTTTGTTTTTGCTTTGACACGTATAACATATTGTTGCTAAGATGCCGTTCACAATTTTGCACCAACAGCAAATAAAACGTTTTCAAAGTTATAAAATTACAATTTCCTATAGCTGTAACCCATTTAAGAACTTGTAATAGGTGTACTGATAATAAGGTACCTATTTATGCAGTTGAATCGATTTCTTACACAATTTTCGTTCGGAAATATTCAATTTAAATTGCTCATTTTCTTTGTATTGTTTTGCATATATTATTAAGATAAAGATTGGATTACGTTTACTTTTTACTTTTCACTCAGCAGGTTTCCATTCCATCATAAATCATCCTTTTAATTAAATTATCCACGCACTGAGTCTAATGAACACCACCACCGTCCGGTGTCGCACGTTTAATAAGTCGATATAATTGCCTTGAAACGCTCGGCTGGATGACGACGACGACGACGTGGTCGATTGTTTGACTTTTGCTTTTCATAATGATTGTGCTCAGGAAATTTCACGTAGGTCAATCTATATTATAATATATTATGTATTATTTTCACATTATACCAAACGATAGTAGTTTGGTATAATGTTCGTATTATAATGACGCAGAATGCGAGTGTTTGAAACATGTCTGAAGTGCAATTGATTTCAGAATGTGAATTGCATCTATATATACACTTGTGGTTCTATGTTTATTTTCTAAACCATTCCTTCAGTATGATCGACAAGTTATACTTCATGTAATATTCTTATAACTATTGTACTATTCATACGAGGAGTATGTTTTTTACAATCATGTTTCATCTCATACTTTGTATTTTCTTAATCCGATCTTCCTAGTGTCACTTTTTCTTATTTCTACCTATACAACTATATGTTATACACAGCTAAAGGCAATAATATTTTCATAATTGTTTCAACAGAACCTTGTTCGATGCAAAACGGTGATGTAAAATTAACAATAGAATGGATAATTATTATAATAGTGGTTATGGCATCTTTCTATTAGTTGTGGCCGCTGTCTAAAAATATAATTTACGGCTTTTTGGTAGGTCTCGATTATTATATTATGATCTACTTTAAGAAAATTGATGAATCTAGATTTCTATAAAAAAATACGCTTAATTTGAATTTCTATCGTATACCTAATAACCGTTATCAAGTGAATTATCATGAAAAAAATTTCAAACGTTATTATTATTATTATTATTATTTTTTTTTTTAATAAAATTTTGCTTTTTGGCACCTCGTAAATATATTTTAGTGCTGTAATATGTTATTGTTGGGTGCTTTATATCATTGTTATATTTTAGTTAATTATTTGAGATGATTATAGGAAATTTCTCTTTGCTTATATTTGTTTAATGGTGATCCCATGGTAGAGAATAAACTTCATTATTTGATAAATTTTTTTTATCATCATGCGAATTTAATGTCTTTTTTTTTTCTTTTATTTCACCGGCAGAAATTGTATGCACTTTATTCATTTAAAGACAATTTACAATTATCTAGTTCAACAATACTGATTCTAATATCATTGAAGTATTAATGTTTTTACACTACCCTATTTTCCAACGGTGTCAAGAATACACGGTATGAAACTATATAGTATATTATAAATAATTAGTCCGAAGTTTATAGACTTATTAAAGAATTCTGTCCCGCATATCGTGGTCAGGTTATTAGAGTTAAGTCCCTTTAGCATTTATTGAGGAAACCATTCAAGGATATATGTATATAGACTGAGTTTGGTTTTCCAAAAAATTAATTGTTCTCCAAACGGTCTTTTTAAAATACAACGATTTGCTCGGTATACGAATAAATATTTTTATCGTACAGTCATATTTACCAACACTCGTGCGTCTTACTACATCGTTCCTCGTGTCACGATTGAAATAGCTTCGGAAAAAAAAAAACACCGGAATCAATAGGAATACTCGTATAAGTAGCGAGGGACTAGGTTCAATTATGCATTGACCGTTTGAAAACCAAAATGAGTTTTCGTGTTACAGTCTCTGGGATGACGATAAAAAAAAAAAAAAAAACGAACAACTATACCGGTTTTCCGTATACAGATATGGCGTTGCGGGGTTTTGCATTTCCCTTTGTATACGAGAGAGCTTAATATACTGTAATGATGATAAAAATAAATGTAATGTATACAATTGCGCTTTGCATATTTTATTTCTGATTTTTTTTTTTTTACAATAAAGAGTAAGATCGACGCAGGAAAAACCGCAGAAGAGTGCAGTGTTTCTCTTTCAATATGCGTAATAACTACTGCAGACCGTTGTCAACCGATTCACTCCCGAGTCGTGTCAACACGCCTACAGCAGGAACTCTACGTGTACCAATATCAATAAACCCATCCGGATCTCGGTAACAAGTTCATTGAAAGCATGATAAAATAATAATAATAATAATAATAATATTATGCACGTATTTAATATTAGTTCGTGATGGGAGTATTACATTTTATGATAACAATTTATCAGTGTTCCGTACGTATGCGCACCGTGCGCGTGTACGTTGTACGCCGTAATAACACAATAATAACATAATATAAAGTACCTAAGTATAGTGTCTTTGGACGTTCAATTTGCCAATGCATTTATAAACTCGTCCGATAACGAGATCACGGGTTCCATATTATAATGTGTACAACTACGTGTGTAAAACGTTGCGTTAAATTATTATTCGTCATTACGCTCCGCGTTGATCGTTATTTTATTATTATTATTTTTTACAGATAATTAATTTTATACTTATTGGCAGTGGTTTGCCAACACGATTCGATATTAATGTAATTATAATGATTTAAGTATCTTAAGGGAGGGCTCGGCGGCTGTAGCCATTATACATCCATATGAGTAGAGGGTGAAATAAGTGGATATGTGAGTATAGGTATGAAAAACGCCAATAGAGTGTTATTCGGACACCCATCCGATCGCTAGCAGTGCCTAGTGGTGAAGCGTAGCATTGACAGTGACTGTGACAAACCGTTCTGACACAACCATGTCACAATAATATAATAATTGTAATAGGTAACGTAAATATATATTATTATAATCGTTGGTCATTAAACACGTTATAATGAGGAAGAAAAAAAAATGATCCAATCATGAAATATAATTAATTTTGATTTGTAATCTAAATCATGCTATTTATTCGAAAACTTTCCCATTTTCGAAATCCAATACGAACGTCTTTGATCAATGTGGTATGCATAAGACATTGATAAATATCCCATAATCGATTAATTAGTTTTTCAAACTCCACGAACCGAAACACAACTTATTATAAATTATTATTATCAATATCGTAAGACTTTATTTTTTTTCGCTAAACATTTTTGAAAAATCAATTATGGTTATAATAATATGTCATCATTTATAAAATAGAGATTCAAATAGGGACTATCGAATTTTCGTCGGATAAATAATAATTTTATCATTATATTAGTTGTTATTTTAGTAGAATAGTATGAAAATATATTCTAAAAATGTAATACTAATAATTGTTAATAACTATTATTTTCTGTAAACAAAATGGAAAAAAAAATTGATTAAAATACAACCATTTCACGTTTTTTTTTTTTTTTTTCATCAAATCGATATAAAATCTATTAAAATAAACAAACATCTAATATCTTAGAATATATTAAAATTAAAATCAAAACCCTTAAATATAATTTATTCACTTTAAAATGTTGGTTAGAAATATTATAATCCAAAAAAATCATAATAGTTATTTGAAGAACTCTTTTCCGTTTACGAATGATATGTCATTTTTCACATGATTTATTCATTTTAAGAGTATTAGTTTTAAAAAAAATAAGTAGACCAATATTATTTTGCTACTCGTCCGTTATAGTTAATGTATAAAATGAACTCAAACGCACCAGGAGGCGCAATGCGCTAGTGCTAGTCCATGGAATTTATTATGCCATCTTTATGCAACATGGCTATAATAATAATATGTTATATATTGTCCTTGGGAGATCCTATACAGTGTACGATATGGTTTTGAGTTCTGACCACATTTCTGTCGGGCATAATGGTTATCACAACATGTTGGTGGTGGCCTATTTCAGATTGTTATTCGTATTTCGTACTCGATGTAATAAAATTTTCCTTGAAGTGATCGACTAATACTTTTATTCACTTTCTTTCTCAGAAAACATGTTTTATCATACACCTTATCCCATGATTATTTTACGCGCCGAGTTGGAAGAAAATCTAAAGCAATACCTTACCATATTTGTCGTACGATTATTAATTCGATTACACTCGTACCATCAGTCCATTAACATTGGTCACTTGACGTTGTTTACATTATGAAGAGATGGAAATAATAATTACAGCCATGTATGTGTCTATTAGAAAACATTTGATAAAAATATCTAACTCGATTATACCAGCGACGACGACGGCTACCTAATAAAATATAATAAAACTATCGCTGGCATCCAATGCATCATGTTACACTCGTCGACCCGTCGTCATTGAGCAGCTCCATAAGGGTTTCACAAGTGGGACGAACAAGCAGGGTTGTGAGGGTCGAGTAAACGTGTTTAAAGAATGTTATGGATTTCCGTCCAGAATGACCGCCATGTATTTTGAGCGTTTGTGAACAATTATTGGGGGAAAAAAAAAAAAGTTTTTAGATATGCTGCGGAGTATCCACCAAATAATTTTCAATTACATTGATTTTGTCTTAGAAAACAGAATTATCAACTAGTTATGTTTAAAAGAAACCTATTCAGTAGCTAAACAAATATTGTCAATTTATTGTAATAAGTACATATACTTGTCTGTTCAAACTTGTCGGCTTTATTGTATCTATACATACTCGAGTTCGTTTGTATATCACTAACGTTTAAGCATCGTTGGATTCGATAAATTTTCCAACGTGGACATACACGTTGATATTATTACATTGCAAAGAGTACATGGTGAGACGTTGAAAACAATAATTGTTGCGCCTTTATACCGTGCTAAGCGAATCGAAACGTTTTCACTTTCTAATAATACATCGAATCAAAAGAAACTTAATAAAATTGTGCACACGTGTATTGTTTATAATATTATACACACATATTATACCATTTATATTATTAATGATACATACGCACCTGCACTGATACCTAACCACTGATAAAGACGAGTGACATAATAATATAAACTATTGTAGTAGTAGTCAAATCATTGATAGACGATCTAATTCATATAATTCTCTTTTGTTACTTTACGTCTATACATGATAGTATTATAATGCACGCCGTATTATTACCAATATTGTTATTACTATCAAATCGGGTCGATACGGACTTTGTTTTATAGTAATGGACCGAAATTAATCAAATAACGAACGCGCACAATGGATGGGGCACGGTCACGGTGGTATATTATGCTACCAACAGTGTATTATAATAGTATATATAGTGTTGGACGATAACGCCGTAGCACGTACTTACAAAGTTATAAGTACAACATTTTAGTATTATTATGCTTATATACTATATTATGATTGTATTGTTAAACACACGCACTCTTATATAATACGTTTCGTTGTCTATAATATAGATTCGATCACTAAAACGTTCTATTACACAACATTATAAAACAAATCGTACGACTACGATAATATTTCTAATCTTGGAATACCATTTCTTTTCCATCTTTTTTTTTCCCCCAATACTCCGAGTACGCGCACGCGTTGTGAGACAAATGTTGCAGAAGGTATCTCCATTGTATAGGGTTTTTTTTTTTTAACGCGCGTGTTCGAAAATTTTAACTTGTTTTCTCGGCAAAACTCGTTGAACTTATAATTTATAATTCCAAACGGTGCGCTTTGGATTAAATTTTAATTGCGACTAGTTTTCTATTCGCGCGCGCGGCTCGTCGTATATAATAACGTAACGGTATACCTAAATGTATAAATTATGAAATTTCTGTTTGTCCGCGTGCGACGCACACACGACCGTACAGTGTATATAGCCGCTGCTGCGTATATTATATACTGTTATACTGTGGTGTGTATGTGTGCGTGTGTGTACATAGGTATCGTTTTTTTTTTTTCATCATCTCGTTATCGCGGCTAACAGAATAATAATAATAATAATAGAACATACACACATACTTGGTTTATCACACGCGCGCGCGTGCGTAGACAATTCGCTGCGGCGTTTAGAAAACTCACGTTGAAAATTTTACGATTTTGTAACGCAAAATAAAGAAAACGTTCGATCATGCGTAAAATTACGAGTACACGTAAAAACACTATATTAACTTACGACTTATACACACGCACGCACACGCGTATTATATACATACACATTGTAATACGATTGGTTTTCGTGAACGATTAAATCTGTATAATATGAAAACGAACGCGTATCTTGTACGCGTCTCTCCCGTGTAATCTATATGTGCATGTGTAACATATTTTATGGTGTTGTGCACGAGTACGCGGAGAAAACAATATTTTAAGTCCGTTCGTCGAGCGCTGCTGCAATCCGTGTGATATCAATAATCGCCGTACGTCATGCCCGACGCCTCGGCCATGTCCGGTCGATCCGACCGCGTCAGCTATTTTACGGTACAAAACTAAAAATAAGCGTATAACCAATATATTTTAACTAAATATTGAGCAGTTGATAATAATTCCAAGTCCATGTTTTGCTTGAGTTATACTTGTACACAATTTTCGATAATACTTCTTTAACGGCAGTAACAATTGAACTGCGAGTGGTTTAAAGCGATGACAATGATTTTTTACTAGTTTTTACACATATTTTTTCCCAACTGTATATTCACTGTTCTTACTCATTTCTGTACGTTTTGTAATTAATTGGAATATTATAATTCATCGAACATTTTAAAACGTATCAAGATAAGCTGTTACACTGATATGTTCTGTTTTGCATCGTTTTAAGTTCTTTGAACTTTCATTCATTTTTATTACTGCTCCGTATTCGGCCATGCTCCAAAACTTCACATATTTCATAGATTTTATGTACGTATGAAGCAAAACCCAAATCCTTTTGAGTTTCCATATGGTCAATAAAATATAAGTCATAAAATGGATTTCATATTTTAGCGCTTAAGTTATCGCATACTAATTGGGCTGCACTTAAAAATCTGGATGAGTTGTTATTTTGAATGAACATTATCAATTAATATGAATCAAAAACCAAAAATCGATAAATTTGAAATCCCTTTAGTTCAACAATTTGAATCAATATGTTAGATAATACTTATTATTGTGTTATCAGATTTAAGAACACAACGAGTTCATGAATAATAGTGATTTGATCAAATGACTGTAAAAGTAAATATCATAATATACTCATCTTACACATATTAATGTAAATTTCTGAATAATTTAAATCATGCGGGTATCCGGATATAAGAATATTTGGCTTATTCGAGCACTTACAGACAAAATACCCAGCAGGTATATGAATTCATTGACTTTTTGGCTTTGGCTGTTCCAAACTTAACATTCCCGAGAATGTAACATTCACAGCAGTAAATATGTGTTCAAAATTTCAAAATGCACAGAGAATTTCCTTTAACGCGAATCTAATGGTAGATATAAGATATAGCATGATGTTTATACTTAATGTTTACTACTTTTCCCTAATAATTTCTTCCAATATATACAGTTGGTTCGACATTATATTTGGTTGTACATGAAAAATATTATATTATATTTAAGAGTACACAACTTACGTTTTATATACCTATTGCTATTTATTAAAACCAAAACTCTATACCTTCTGTCCCTCTATAAACAACGCTAAAGGAGATATAAACGTGTCAAGTAGTAAATAACTATACTCTACATAGTATCTTGTAGAAAATAGCTAATACAAAACAACATACACACAATATAAGATTTTTAAATGATTTCTAAGGTGTAGCCTGAGCCTGATTTGTCCTGTACTGTGTGTGTTAGCATGTTTTTCCACGGCGGCAGTTACGTAGCACGTATAAATAACAGAATGTGTATGCACACACTGTATTGATGATGGTGTATAGTAGTCATAGTAGTTAGAAGTAGTGCTTGTAGTAGCAATTATAATACACGGTGAGTCTATGTGTGTGTGTGTGTGTGTGTGTGTGTGTGTTAAACTCGCGGTGTCGAAAATCGTTGCAGAGCATCGGTGGCAGCGACGGTGGCTTTCACCGGGCTATCGGCAAGTATAATAAGCTATATATACACTATACCTATTATAATATTTATTATAACGACGTATTCGTGACCCAAAACGGATTCTCGAGCGAGCGACTCCCGCGCTCCGGGATTCGCGTGCCGCCTCCTCCCGGTGGTTTTGACGGTCGAGTCGGGGAGAGGCTCAGTCGTTGTGAACACGATGTGGGTAAATTATTATACCACGAGTATTATTTTACGTGTTTCCGGTCATTTTCGGTAGGATAATTAAACGTCAAATAACACTCATAGTTAACATTTGAACGCGGGTTCCCTACGTAAAATGATTCGAAATAAAAACGGTTAACCGATATATAGTTATCAAAACGGTTGTCTTTGTAAACCGAAAGTTAGAAAACACTAACAGCGAAACGATGTTATGCATAAACGTTTTATCATTATTCAACAAAATAATATGTTTTCCCGCAAAGATAAATCGAATAGAAATGTGGTATAATATATAGAAAACAAAAAAAAGAAACTGAGCAAACCGTTATTGAAGATAATACAGTATTATTTATTATCATCTATATATGATAAATATATAACTATAGTATATTTTGTGGTCACTTGGTATTATGTCTATTGGTCAATATTGCGTTATATTTTTGAAAAACGCTCTGGAAAAAATAATCCGTTCTACGCATAATCGTTTATTAAAGTTAATAAAAGTTACACCTGTAACTCTAATTTTTGTTTTTCATATTCATTATATAAGGTGTACATAAAATAGGAAAAAAATTGTATTTTCTCGATAGCAAATACCGGTAGTTTAAAATTAAATAATAATATCGAGCTTGGGCACTGATCCAACCTATTTTCCGTGATGATTTTCGATGATCAAATGGATTTTTGAAAATATTAACACTGAAAGAATATCAAAAACACGTCCGAAGCGGAACCACTCTATTTAGATGTAATGGCCACGGGAGACATTATACTATGTATAATTATTGAAAAACAGATGATTTCCTTTCAGGTTCGTTGCGTGTCATCTGAGCATTTTTAGCGATAAATAAATATTTTGACCCCTTTCCTATCGTAATGTTATCCAATCTCCCGACATTATTTATACATATTTAGTATATTTTTGTTTACTTCACTTGGAATTCAATTCGTTTCGAAAAGTCGACATTTCACATAGCGTAGGCTCTATAGGATTTCAACTTTTACACATTTGTATGAAAATGCGTAATATATTAATAATATTACCTACCTACGTGTATGTCTAAACAGTTGCATAAATAGTTTTCTGATGTTTTACACATTCTACAATATTCATTAAGGACCTAACGCATATCTTTTATTTTATTTATTTTTTCTACCATTGAAACCAGAAAGTCGGGTGCAAACGGTTTTTTTGCATAACACTGTCACCCAATCAAACTTGTGTTTGTAATTCATCGCTGTGCGCTCTTTCGATCTGTACTATTTCAAAGAACATGCACAATCATTGCTTTTAAAGCGCTACTGCATTTTGTGCTTTTTTTTTCGGCTCATTTTCCGAAGAGCATGCGCACTTTCAAAAAAACGTCTGGTTGTATAATATAAGTGTACAGGCAAGTCCGTTTCACTATACGCGGACAGTTCCGCTTGCAGAAGTCGACGATGTGCCATGGAAGTGTATACGAACACGATATAATACAGGTATAGGCGACCAGATGAAAATAAATAAACAAACGAACGGCGCTTGTAGTATTACCGTCGTGTATAGTCGCCGTCGTGCACACAGCGGCGCGGTGTACCTACATTATACTAGTGCCTGTGTAGAAGCCACGAAAACACGCGCGTAACTTACGGGCTAGTTTTCGAGAGAACATTTTTTACACATCGTACACAGCATATATAGTTGTAATAATAATAATGATAATAGTAATAATAATAATAATACGTAGGTACCTATACGTATATATTATTATGCATTATACATAATGGAAGTCGGCCTGCGCGCGCCGTTAACCGGTTAATTATTGACCGGGCCACCGATTAATTCAATCGATATCGGCGTGCCGCCGTCCCGCAATAAACGTAATAAGAATCGTGAGGTTCGGTTGCACCGGTCCCGATCACGATGGACCGATAAATCATAAGCGTCTTGCGATATATTTCTCTATAGCGAGCGGGCGCGCGCGCGCCGCAGTACGTTATATTATTTTAATACAATATGTGTATACAGCGCGTATGCCTCGTACGTAAATATCATATATGACCCGTGTGTGTATTATATACATAGACGGATGTACAGGGTGATTTTGTACACCGTTCGTCTTCTCCCCGTCCTCGTGTGTCGGCCCAACTGCAACGTCCGACAGCTCGTTTTCATGTAATACTGGAAATCTTCGCGGCACGATGATGAGGAGACTGCAGCGCATTCGTCCGTATAAAAGTCGCCGTTGAACTCTGACAGTTTGACGTTTCAAAACATATAATATCTTTTGTGTGCCGTCAGATTTCGAGATACTGCGAGTTTGTAAAATTACTACAATATCATACAATACGATGTAATATGATGATTTTTTAGCGGGTCCTTTCGGGTGTGCAAATATTATGCTGAGTCTATTACGGGGGTCCGCATGTTTAAAATGAAAATCACTAAACCGTTCTTATTCGATTTCCGAGTATCAACATCAAAAGTTACGGAACCACGGACAGCTTCAGTAAATGAAAATATAAAACAAAAAATTGCTTTGAAATGAAAAAAAAAAAAATGGTAAAAAAAAAATATTTATATATATATTATATATTATAATTTGCTGTGACGATCAGTTTGAAGATCCTATATTATAATATACATGACATGCGTATTTGCCATGATATAGTTGGTGCATACACGTCGCTAAGATGATGATAATAATAATAGGAATAATAATAATAATAATAATAATAATAATAATAATAATAATAATAATACGTGCGCGCCGTCACCTCGACGACCTCTTTTGCCGACGGACCGTGCAGTGCTCGTCCTCCCGCGTGCCACACGCGTAACGCCCTCGGGACGACCGCGGCAACGACGACGGTGACCACGACCGCGGTGGCGGTTATAATTCAGTGGACTTATCGTGAACGGTCATCGGCGTCCCCGGGCAACCACCGAGTGCGCACAATCCGCTCAGGACCGAAGAGTTATACACTACAATGTAGGTTGGGTATCCATCGCATCGACCGGTTTTCTCCCGGACAGTCCTGGTTCGGTCGTAACGCGCACTAAAACATATACTTGTTAATATTTGAATATTGTACGCGTGTAAGGTTAACTATATAGAATCATTGTTGGAATACATAATATTATTTCCGTTAATAAATTATTGTTATTATTATAATATTTAATATAATACATCATATACTATGTGAATTTAAGGTATTCGGACTCGAATAACCCGTAAAAACGTATTTTTGTTATACGATTTGCATTTTGTTTGCATTTTTCGAGTCCATACAATAAAGTAATGGACTGACATCCTGAGTAAACTTTCTTACCGATTTTTCAGTTAAACTATCTATTTGAGGACTGTCAGGTGCACTTAGGAATTTTGGATTGCAAACATATCGGAAAATATTCGACATATTACCAATTGCTGAAAGTAAAAGGGATATCTATCTGAATTTAATCCCATAAATCTTTGTCACCGACTATAAGCTTATTCTGAAAACCAATTTTCAATTTGTACATCTAATTTCGAGACAGTTCTATAATATATACATATATCAGTCATACCTAACATAATATTGAAATGGTGACTTATGAAGTAGTTACGGAAACATTAATGATTAATGGAAACAAATCCATATAAACTTAAAACTAAAAATAAAACACTTAAAAATATCAATGTATATATATATTTATATATTATGGCTTTTGATTATAATATTTTATATTTTATTCGAGGTGATTTTTAAAATTATGAGCACACTTTTTAATATATTGATCTTATACATTCTAATAACTCAATGAATTTAGTGAGTTCAAAAAAATTCATACCAATTTGTAATATCTTATTTTCGCTCTGAGTCGATCAGATGCTAGACAAAGCAAATTAAATAATATTAATTAAAACTTGTTGAAGTTAAAATAGCTAAACTAGAGAAATGTAAGCTAACTTGGTAAAAACTAACGGAATTTAAATTGGGAAAAAAATTAACTTAACGGGACTATAAAATTGATTAATTGATTAGATGCTGCGTATTATGGAACAAAAAAATAAACTTATTGAATTGGAAATTGCTTTAAAAAAAAAAAAGTTTCGTTAGTTAACTTATTTTAAACAAGCTGAACTTTTTAACTTTGCTTTAAATTTAAAACTTTTTAAGAGCCAGCCTTGACCAGATGAAACATTAGGATTAAGGGAATTGTAAGTCATGATTTTCTGTCTCGATCTGTCACACGGGAAACATAAGAATTTAGACATTTTATATTTCCAACGTATCGATCGGTCAAATAATGTGATAAGAATTTTGAAAACTGATTTAAATTTTTCATTAAGTTTACTGTAGATCGACTTTCCTACTCTTTTCATTTTTCCCCCCAATATTTCACAAAATATAATTAAACGACTTGGAAACAAGAAAATCAACAAAAGTTAATTTTTAGGAATGTTAAGTACAAAATTTAAAAATAGTGGAAAAATCGATCTAAAGTAGACTTAACGACGAATTCAAATCAGTTTTCAAAATTCTTGTCGCATTAATTAATCTAACGGTACGTTGGAAATAGAAAACGTCTAAATTCCTATGTTGCTCGTGTGTTAGACAGAGACAGAAGATCATGGGTTACAATCCCCTTAAGAGTATCTAGTCATTTCCATCGAACAGTATTATCTCTTTAAAATTTCCAACAATATCCAAAGGGTCATTTATGTCTGTATGTGATGTGTCCAGAGAAATATCCAACTGATAAGGTCAATATTACGTAACAAAATGTCTACTCGCTAGTAAAATAGTACGTAGTATTTTGCCTCCTGAATTGTATTACGTACGTGTGGTCAAGGCTTTGAAATAAATTCAGGTCATCTGTAATAATATTTTCATTTTTTTTTTCTTATTTTCAACGAACGATGCGTTCTGTCATTGACGCACCTGTCCATTATAAATGTACATAAATTGTGCTCGATCGTAGCGCAAAAGTCACAGAGATCTAAGTACACATGGGAGCATGGGGTTTCAATTATAACTGTCACGTTGTTCAAACAAAGGTCAATTGTCTGTGTTTGGCTTGCTCGTTCACTCGAGTGATGTTACATATTTTGTAAGTGCATCTTCTATACACTCAAATGCACAATATAAGTATTGATAATATTGTTATAAATACGAGTGACCTTTGGACGTATTATGTACTATTACTGCTTACACATATCGAATAACTGTTTGCATTGCATATTGCGTCGGCTTGAAAATCAACCGTCAACACGCGCCTCCAAGGTTGCCTGTAAATGTTTTTGCATTTGATACAATCGCCGTCGTCGTCGCCGAGTGTACTAAATAATAGCACGTACAATATTACTATAACGAAGTCTTTGTTTGCTTTGCGTATTCGATTTACATAACTTCTGCGGCTATGTCGACGACGACGAAGAATTTCAGAGCGTTACGGGCTGTAATATTATTATACCATATACACACACATATAGTGTTATCGACTTGTTTTTATTTTCCGATAAATATAATATTATTGTTGATTAATTATTTACAAAGAAAACGAACGTTGCACGTACTCAATGTGATTCTTATTTCCCTATGCTGTACATTAAAATTGATTTATTATTATCAGAGTTTGGATTTTTTAGTTCTAAATAATACATTTCTAAAATGGTAATCAAAGTAATGCCAAAAAGTATCTAAAATCCCAAATAAATCAACGAAATGTTTCATTTTAAAAAGGAATTAGCCAAATTTCATGTGAAACTACGACATCATCCAAATTCACTTATACTATCCTCACACACACTATCCGAAAACCCCCCACGTTGTCTTAAAAGAAGATGTAGGTGTAGAGACCTTCTCCTTTACTATTAACATTATTTCAAGCTCTGCGGGTTCTGTCAACAGACAATCTATCTACTCATGCTAATCATGTCATGTAATTGAATATTTATCACATTTGCATACGAAAAAAGATTGTAAATAAAAATAATCGTTTTGTGCATTTATTTCCTTGTTTAATTTATTACAGATATATCTATATAATATATAGCTGAATATAATCGGATTCACACGGAACAATTGTGGTCGGTGCAAAGTTTTTAATGGAACTGTACCATACATTATTTAAAGCCTAGCCATGTTTGGTTAATATATAATCTAACGATCAATATGATAATAATAAAAGCAGTTAAAGTTATTTTAAAAGTCTTAATTATACCTATAAAATGGGAAAATATTTAAAAAATGTTGACAACCAACAGCTTGTGGATGTTTATATGTTTGATTGACATTACGAGATAAAACCGATTATGTTTTATACACGACCATGAAGCTCAATATTATAAAAATAAATTCGATCTTTTAAGATCATATTTCAAATATGAAAATATTTACGTATAGCTAGAAGACATTTTATAAAAATGTTATTAACATTATAGAAAAAGAAAATCAACTCAAGTGAAAAAACTCTTTAAAAATAAAATAGCCGAAGAAGCAAAATAAATTTTTCCATCCTATACATAGTATAAATCAAAATATGTATAATTAACTTAGCTTTGTTCTAGGTTTTTTTTTAAAAAAAAAAACAAGTAAACGCTTAAAAAGTTTGAATTCTAATTTTTTATTACATATGTTGGCAAATTACTCGTGTCATATTTAACATATCATGTGGGTATTATACAACCAATACATAGGTATCTGCAATATTATTCGCATTTTCCTTCGTAATGGCGGCGGGCGTTTAAAAAATTCCTTTGCCGCGCAAATTCTTCCGTGATGTAATTAGCCGCGTAGAACGAGATTTGAGTTCTCTATCCGATATGGGACTATGTGCACGCGCGTACTTATTCGTTGCGAAAACTATTGAATTATTGATACGTATTGCCGTTTCAAATATTATCGCGCGTTTGGAAATAAAAAGAAAAAAAAAACACGTGTGATTTATGAATCGTTAATGTAGTGTTTTCGGTAATGTGTTCGAAATCGATTCACATCTGAGATCTGACCTTAAAAATGATTTTTAACATCGCATCGAAAAAACCTTCGCGATTTTTCTTTCCTAACGCTTGTCAATTATAATATTATTATTATTATTATTATTATTATTATTATATTACCAATACAAGAAAATGGCATCTGATTTATAAAATTTATCTCGATATTATTATTGTTTGGGATATATTCAAACCGCATACGCGTAATTTGTGACGCTTGAAATTCGACCCAGTGGGAACAATTGGATCTTCGTTCACGCCTCTTCGCGTGTAGGGCGCGGGACCTTCATGCGTGCATCGTTTACACGTATTAATTAAATGTCAACAAAATTGTAAATAAAATTAAATAAAAAACGAAAATAGTCAGAGCGTTGTACAACGCTGGACGTGTTAATGCCATGACATTGTAATAATTATACTATTATATTATAATCATAGTATAATTACGTGAATAAATACAATAAACAATTTCAGTATAAATACAATCTATATTATATATTCTGATCATCAAATATTGTATATTCAAGTGCACGTAGTTTAAAAGAATTTATCAGAATTTTTTTTTTTGCATATGTCACGCACGTTTATCAGGCAAATTCGCAATCATTACCCTACCGCGGTGGATATTTATAAATTTATAATAAACAATTATATACCGAGGAATATTTCAGACCCAGTTTCAGTTGTGTTGATTACTGAATGATTTTTAGTGGTGTTTATTTTATTTAGAACTACCATTATAATATACTATCGCTCGGGGGTACTTATTATGTATTATTCAACATCGTTACTATAGTACCAATTTAATTGATTGCATAAGTGTTGTTCGCTTTGTTTAGAGCCATACGTGGCGGGGACCTAATCATTGATATTAGGTGCATAACGCACTGCGATAATATTATAACACGAAGATGTGTTTACTTTGTCAAGCTTGAGATCCTTTTGTTAATGATTGCATTTAAAATAATTAGTGTTTTCGCGTATTGAGTATTAACGCAATAATCAATGTATAAACGTAATAATGAAGAGAAATCTGTCAAGATGCACAAAACGTTTGCATTTGAACGTGTCTCAAATATTGTATACCGCGAACATTATCAATTAACATGCTTGAATCGGTCTGTAAGGGTTTGTGATTTTCGGCCTAGTTTAAGTTTTTCTTAGCCCCGAACAGTATAATAAATCTCTGGTGTATACGATATTATGTAGTTCTATTGAATAATAGAAAACGGTTTTGACGATTTTTATTTTTAGTAGATTTTACTAACCCGCAAGTAACTCAACGAGTCGACTGTTTTTTTTTTTTTTTTCATTAACTTTCGACCAGCTCGATACTATTGTTTGCACATCTATACTTTGTTAATATCAAATTTTAATTTAAACAAATAATTTTTGGAAAAACAAATAGTAATAATATGTGTGAATATTTTTTTTTTCTAAAGAACCCAAACGAAGAGTAAACAAAACTCTGTCACCTCTTGTACTTGAAAAATGGTATAGGGTCATTGTTAACGGATGTACTAACGAATTATCGACCGTTCCGGATAAGGAGAAGCGTAGTCGAAAAAACCCTCACAACCATTGTGTAAACAAATGAATTATATATCATTTGAACTATTTAAGTATTGTTATCATACCGGGCAGTCGTTTATGGACACTCTAGTGGTTTGGTCATCAAAAGAGTTTTGTTATTTTGTAATACTCTATCTGCAGCAGTGGGACTGTTGGTCGATTACGATGACGTATGGTCGCGTGCTCCACGCGCCTCCGGAGTAACCCTTTTTTGGACCACCGGGCCACCGGATTTGGGAAGATCCTTGAAACGTCACCGTTTGCGTGCGAAATGATGGGGGAAAAAAAAATAAGAAAAGAAAAAAAGCATTTGTAATTGTAATAACATAAACATATAGCGACTACGACGACGACGAGTAGACGTAAAAGCAGAGAGCTCGGGCAATCAAAAATGATTTATCACGAGTGCCGTACTAGACGTACAATCGTCTACATATACATGTTATATATATATATTTAATAGTGTATATAAGTATTTCGGTTGGATTGTAGTTCGATGTCGTTAGAGCTGATATTATATCACGACGGAGGAGAAACGGACGCTGGACTACCGGTGTACACTAATACGGTGCAGTATATACAGAAATGGCATTTAGGCTAATTAATTATTATTATGTTATTATGTTATATGTACATATACAGCGCAGGCATATATAATATTATTAGTATATTATATACCTGTATTAGGTATACCTGCCACGTTGGTTATACGTTTCTTTTTTTTTCTCTCTCTTCTCCGTCGTCTCCGACGCACTATTATACATTGGATATACTGTATACTGCGTGTGTGGTAACGATGATATTGCGCTTTTCTCCACTAATACATCGATGAACCTCCCCGCCCACGTTTCGGGTCGAGTATCATTAACTCTCCGTGGTACCCGTGCACAATGCATAATATGTATAAATATATATAACACGTGCGCACATATATTCGTACATAATACACGCGTGTGTTTAAGATCTACAGTCTTAATAAAGACCATTCTTCCGAGTATCCCGAGCTGTTATATCGCGTTGTGCAACAGAAACCATTGGAAATCATCTCTCGAGTAGTGAGCGCGCGCTGCGAATGATATTGTATGGTGCGACGTACGTTATACTATAACACGTAGGTACCGGCCGAGTGCACGCGTCTTGAAGAGCATAACATTATAAATAGGTGCATTATGTGTCGTACAAAACGATAAGGTGCGCAGGACCTCCGGGAACGGGCGAACGATCCCGGGAACACTTCAATCGCGATTTCGAGACGCAACAATAATTTAATATAACATAATATTGTTTTGCTCCTACGTCCCGTCATTATATTCGTTTGGGCTATACGCCATTATGGACCCTTACAGTGTATTAATATATGCGTTCCCGTTTCGAGATACAACATTTCCGTATAATCGCACGTGAATGTGTTTTGTTATTCTTATCCGCAGACGACTCATTCACCAAGAGATCTATTATAATATTTACCGGTTGTCGCGCGGCTGTCAAAAGTGTGTACTCAAGTACGTCATTAAAACCTGTTATATTTATATTGGTATACTCCGTGGCTACTCGGGATGTGCACAAAGAGTGGTCCACGCAAAAGCGTCTCAGAAAACCAACCTCAGACGTAGCAAAATCATCTTGCTTCTTACGTACTGTACATCAACAAAATGTCTGAAATTCGTTAAAATACGTCGATTACAAAATTAATCTGTCTGTTACGCTGTATTGACGTCATAAAAGGTATTTTATATTTTTGGTTAAAAACAATAAAAAATATAATAGTATTTTATTTTATATTTTTAAAGATACGAGGAATGCATTGGTTTTTACCATGATGAATGTTTTTATTTCTTATGTCCGTGCACACGAATTCAAGTAGAAGAATTGGTTCGATGTATACAACACTAGTACTTTACTTATAGAAAATTTCGTCTAACTGATACTTTCAGGATTATTTGTTTGAATAATAGAGAAAAACAATGTAGAAATTGCAACAATTAGATTGCTACGATATTATAGTTATTTGATTGTTATTTTAGTTCTTGTTAGCGACTTGAAATATTTACCGGGTACTTAATAGTTGATACATATATGAGTATTTCAGAAACATTTAATCATTTTCAAAAATGTTTAATAAAATCTATTCTGTTTTAAGCTACTTGATATTTGTTTCAACTTAAAAAAACCTATGTGTCTTATGCAATTGGAACCACATTAAATAATTAATATGGACTATAGTTGGATGTTAAATATAGTGGTTTTATGACCTATTCACAGTATTCAGACAAGTATACAAAAAGTCCAATAAGTATAGGGTTTGTCGGAGTTCTTTTTAACGTATTTGTTGTACCAATTTCTCGTATTATTTTATTCATATAGGACTTTATACAATTCCATTATGGCTGATGACCACTGGAAAGAGCTGAAAAGAATCATGAGTTCTTTCTTTCTCGCTTCCCCGTGCCTGTTTAGTATTATATATTGTATTTCAAAAAGAAACCGCTAAGATGAATGGAGTATCAAAACATTCAAAACCTTGTTGTTTGTTGATTGCAAAAGTTGTTGAAGCTGTTATTTTTGTACACGAAACGTAACCTATCGTGATGAAGAAAATAAGCACATCGCACGGGACGTGTTGTAGTAATCCTACTATATCTATATATAGTGAATTTGGCGGACACCCGGGTCGTCTGCGGAACCCAGCGTCGTAATAAATAACCTACTCGTTTCCGTCCGCCTAATTATTATTACTATTATTATTATTATTATTATTATTATTATTATTATTATTATTAATTTTATCACGCCTTCGAAAACGAACCGTGTGCGGCAGTGATCACCGGAGAGTTGCAGTGGATGGAGACGTCGTCGTCGCGGTCGGTCGTCCGCACGCATGATTTACACCGATGGTCGGTGATTTATGAAGGTGCTCCATTCGACGTATATCAACCGTTGCCACCGACGCCTCGAACGCGTCTCGATAATTATTATTATAATATTATAATACGTGAAAAAAAAAAAAAAACCCGAAACGAAATTTAAAATGAAAATCAAACGAAAAATATTCATCACTCGGTGCCCTCCCCCCCCTACTGATTTAATACTGAATTATCGGACTTTCTGCCCGTTCCCCTTCCTTCTTCGCAATCACTCCCCGTCCCCTGTTGATGATGGGTTGTTATTGGTTAGCGACGAACACCGCGCGCATTGTGTACCACATTAAAGCAGCTTGCGTTTGCTCCATCGGTGGACTGTAGGTACGGACGAATCGTGAACCGTCGTGAACGGGTTTTCGGCTGCACGCAAGTCGTCAACAAAGCTAAAAAGTTATGGTCCGGACGGACCTCGTATTTGCCGTGGACTCCGGACGAATGATGATCTCAATCGGTTTTCGATTGCGGTATAAATTCGCAATAATTTGCCATCCGCCCGAAGTAGAACTACGGTTGATGCCGATGATGTTGGTGGCGGAGGAAGTGGGGAGGCGTCGCGTCGTCCGTGTGTAAGATGCGCGTACACGCTAATCGTAGCCGACTGACTCGGCATGAATGCGTTATATACAGAGAGTTGACGAGCACGGCGAGCGGATTGCCCGAGGAAGGTGTTTTCAAAAGTCAAGGCGCCCGACCGCGAGTGGGTGAAATAGTTGATCTGCATCGACGAGCAATTATATATCCATGTGAAACGATTTTTTTTTTTTTTTTTTACTCTTTTTATTTTTTCTCGACACTCGCACCTCTGCAGGCGGCTCTAATTATATGCACCGTCGCCGCCGCGGTTTCTTCTCCCGCGCGATCCTTCTGGTCCAGTGCCCCCAGGACAAAACACACACACACCACACACACGCACACACACACACACACCACACACACGCACACGCACACACACACACACACACACGCACGCACGCACGCACTCGCGAACCAGCTCGTTTCCAAGACCCGACCGCCTTGGGTTAGCCTCGTGTGCACATAACACACCGTCGAGTCACGAGTGCTGCGGCGTATACACATAATATATTATAATATAATATACAACATTTTATAATGCACACTGCAGCAGTTATAATAATGTTACGGGTGTGATGTGCGCATAAAGTATTATAATATAGAACATACAGTACACACCCGGGCCAGTGCGATACATTATTATATAACTTTACGTGCGTGCGAGGTTTATATAGTACAGCATAAGAGAATCTTATCACATAGTATAAATTATGAACAAGTAGGTGTATACGATGACATATACAACAAAGTCATCAGCCGAAAACTTTTAAGAAGCGCCGTGTATATTAAATTTATATATATTATACACATGGTCCATTAAGCAACCACTATACGCCGTAGCACGTTCCACGCAAGTCGAGCAAATTCTGAGTCTCTAGCACCCCGCGGTGGATGAGTGGTTATAAAGTGGCGTAAAGTTTTTTGTTTTCTCATCATTATTACACCATTCAAGTATCTATTGCATTGTTTTGTCTCTATAACAATTAATATTAATACTCTTACGTTATCACAAAGACACCAAATCTGGGAACGTTTATTGTGATCAGTGATAATATATAACCAATAATCAATTGAATGCATTTTTGTTTTTCTATTTAATATACAATTATTGTTAGTTGAATAATTACCATGATAATTTGTTTAAATTTCGAACATTTGCAATCTCAAAAAGCTTTATTAGGTTTTATATATTACTGCGAAATCACTGTGTCTTTGTATAAAGTCAAATAACGTGATAAATGACAAATGCGACGGTCAGCAAATAGCGAACGGGGCCAAAAACATATTCGTCGTCCAAGTCGCGCGTACGTTGGGATAGGTCGGCCATCAGCCTATATATAGGTCGGGGTGGTAGAGGAGCAACAGCAGACCTTGATCGACTTACACGCACATACACGTGCGCACAGTTAACATAATAATATTATATTATAATTGCATTGCACGCCGCTACTATAGGTACCCACGTCGTCGGTATCCGTTTCGATATCGGAATTCTTCAACCGTTTGTCAGCGACGATTTCGCGGCCGGCCTCGCCCGGGTGCTCTTGCCGTGACCCGTCTTCACCCGATCGACCTCAGCCGAGGGCACATTAAGTACGATAATGATATCATATACATGCTGTATATACACCGTACTCATATTATGATATTATTATATACGTAGTTATACTGTATATTATATAGGTAGTGAGCTTGTTTGTTCTTTTAGCCGCCAACGCCTGACGTAACGCCCTCCGTCCGTATTATAGCTGTACGCGTGCGCCCGAGGGGTCCCTTCACTCGGCGTTTCCTCTTTCACCCCCTCCCCTGGTCTCCTAGGAAAGCAATTTTTTTTATAAAATTTTTTTCTCTTCTTTTATCTCATTAAAATGAATATCATTTTATTATTCCCTTTGCACAATCGCCCGAGTGCACCGCTCGTATAACACGACCACGATAGTACAATAATATCGCGATAAAATAACATAATATAGCGCGCAGGTTATCCAGGTCGGCTATGGAGAGCGCGTGCACGTACCGTCGCCACCGCGGTTAGGTTCGCTCTTCGTTCGCCAATGGCATATCGTTCGGGATATGGTACTTATTGTTATTATAATAGTGTGCACGCGCGCGCGCGACCGAATCGACTGCGTGTCCAACGGCTTCGGTAAAATATTCAATGTATGCTTAAACGTTGAACCGAAGTCCGTTGTACGCAAGTGCATGTAATATTCTTACCTCGGAAGGTTCACCGTGCGATCGAGGGAGATTAGCGTGAGCCCGCAGTAGATGATGGATGGCAGTCGCGCGTCACACGTTGTACTGCACGCATTATATATTATTATTATTATTATTGTGTTTCGTCATATTTATAATATATGCATGACGACGATTGTCATATGATGTCCATCGAGAGGGCGGCACGCGCACCGTCTCTGGTATTTAAGGCGTGTACGAATGCGATTAGCTTGCAGGAGCTAGAAATCAAACGAAGACGACGACGATATTGTTATAACTGCCGCTACCATTCTCTACTGCAGGTAGATACTACCACCATTACCACTAGTTTATTATACTGCTACAACTACTACTACTATCATTATTATTATTATTATTATTATTATTATTATTATTATTATTATTATTAAGAATGTTGGCGGGTCACTTGGGTCCCGGAGTTCCGAAAATAACAATACATCATTAAATCAGTAATAATAATATCGTGAACCGAAAAATATGTCCCGTGCAGGTGCGTCTCCTGCGCGTGTTTACATAACGCGGATTTGAATAATTTCACGATATCATCTAGCGCACGCACACAAAAGTGTGTATTATAATAACATATTATATCTATATGTATATACATTAAATATATTATGTTTATAAGTGTGTATAGAAAATATCTAGAAGCCCCCGCACCACCGATCTCCGCGGTCATTCAGTTCTTCTTCCCGTCTTACCACGTCCATCCATACGGAGGCTTCGAGTTCGCTAAGCTTCACATACACACACACACACACACACACACACACACACACACACACACACACACACACACACACACACACACATATATACACACACACACACACACACACATGTACATACGCATACAAACACGCGTGCGTATACTTGGTCGATGTCGTTGAAACGCGAGCTGTATGTGGTTCACCGAACATTGACAATATAGTGTATATTCATTCGTTTGGCAAAGGCACGATGATGCACATGGCAAGGCGAGGGTAATAATGGATAATGATGATAATAATGATATACCAGCAACAACGAAGATGAACAGCGCCGGTAAATATAACGTTTCTTGCGATCGTGTTCGATTTTTGCCACTTTCGTGAGCTTTCCACGCCGCTGAACATTTAATAATATCGCCACTGCCACCTCGTCGTCGTGTCGCAATGATTAAAGTGGCATCTACGACGACAAGTAAGTTATGTGTTTGACGTCGGTTTTGGCGTCGTATTTCCAACTCACAGTGATAAATAGAAATATAAGTGTATATTATACATGCATATCATAATATGTAATATTTTACATAGAACTTAATATGTCCGTCGCTTCGGCGATTAAAATGTAATCGTAATTATAATATAATATTAATTATAATTAATAATGGCCGTTTCGTCTCACTTTTACTGCAAACGACCTGTTGCAGTACGGAGCTGCTATTATTATAACGCGAATGCGTATCGGATCAATTAAAACGGGGCGTAAGTTATCGATAATGGTAATTATGATACAAGTGAAAAAAAAATTGCAACACGCTCGTTATCGAAAGAGTTCACTGTAAATATAACATGTGACGACGACGTCCAGGTGACTGGGTTTTGTGCGAGACGAGTTCCGCTCTCGCCGGTGCTCCGAGGCGTTTTTTACGACCTATAAGTGCACACGCCGCTGCTAACCGTGCTCACCCGCTGCAGCACGTTTATGACCGAGGATTTTTTTATTCACGTTACATTTTCGTCTCTCTAATCGCTCGACACAAAGCGTAACGCGGCCGATGGTCTGCCGCAACAGTCGTATAGGTTGCTGCAGTCTTAAGTATTGAGTTCTCACGAGACGCAGATTGCGCGTAAACGGGTGAGCTGCAGAATCTGCAAAAACATAATATTTTAATTTAAACACAATAATTGGTCATCGTTTAGAACGACGCCGTGGTGTGTAAAATATTTACGTATAATATACGGTTTGAAATTCCGATTTCTCCTGTGTTGTTTATAATATACTCTACGATTCACAAACATTTCAAACACAGCCAGTGGTGGATTTACGGTTTTTAACATCAAAGTGTTAATTAAAACTGTGAGTACGATTATGTTAACAAGTTTCAACTTGAAATTATTAAACATAATAGCGGAAGTTTAGATTCTTTCACAAAATTAAAGTCAAAACATTTGTAATTTAAATTTTAGCGCACATGAATGGGTCGGTTACTATTCTCACCGCGATCGACGACGCGCGACGTGATAAAATATGTAAACCGATCGAATAAATATAAACGACACGGAGACGCCGAGAATGCAAATGGAAAAATAACCAAAACATCAACTTCGCCGTCATTTCCATACACACGTCGGTTGTTCTCGCCCCACGCCAATCCGTCAAAAAATATTAGATTATTCGTGTCTGGAAAAAAAAAAAAAATAATAATAAACGAACGAAAAATTGCACAATATTGCAATCCGTACATGTACGTGCACAGCAGCAAGTCTCATCGGTAGCAGTAGTTGTACCTACTGTACACGGCCGTTTTGACCGTGTGGGACGTTGTTTATACGTGATTCGGACAGGATAACAATATTATAATATCTCGTACACGCAAACGCACATACGTATAGTGGATTAAAGGAATATAATTATTTGTTTTTCTTGGTTTTTTTTTTTCAAATTTTTTTTTTTCGCTGTTCTCTCCCAGATTTTTTTTTTTTTTGCCGTATTCACTGAAACACACATCTTTATTTATTTTTTTTTTTCTCATTTTATCGCCAGTAATAATACTAATTCGTCCTCGGCAAACGCCGTGTATAATATTATATAATATTGTATATACACGCAGCCGTACACGAACAACGACGACATATGCGGTTGCAATGTGGTAGTATGCCCGCGATATCGTCGTCCCGTGTAGGAATAATATAATATTGTCGCCTGTAATTTCACTCGTTTATTCTGCCAATATACACGCACTATTTCTATCGTTTCCGCTGCTCTCGAATCATTTTAATCTTTTTTTTTTTTTTGTTATCGTACTTGGAGCACGATCTGATTTAAAGGAATCGAAGCTCTTTAAATACTATGAACTATATACTTGTATATTTTGATACTTATACATACTTTTTCGTTTAACTGCATTTTGTCTCGTTGGGTTATAATCAGTGGTTCCCAACTGGTGGTCCGTGGACTCATTTCAAGTGGTCCGTGATTCTAAAGAACTTTTTTCAATATTATCAATCCTTTAATTTTAAATTTTTTTAACGAAAATGTAATTCATATTCTAAACGGCTAGTGTACGTAAGTTTTCCATCATATTGAGAAATAGCATCATTCTAAATTCCAAGAATCACCCAGCAGTTCAAAGAAACGCATGGTAATAAGTCACATTTGAATAAATAATAATTTAAACTTGTTCAATTTTTTCATTGAATAATAATTAAAATAAACTTTTTCTACAATATAAGCTAAGTTTTTGATTTTATTATGTACATATAAATTAAAAACTATAAAAGTAGAAAAAAATTAGTGATATAGGGGGGGGGAGGAGCGATAATAAATCAATCGTGGTCCGTAATGGTTGAATATTTACAAAAGTGGTTCGTGTTTAGTGTTGAGTTGGAAACCACTGGGTATATAGACGTGGATGTGAAAATATTATTTAATTAACTTTAATGGTACCTATTATATATTTAGTACAATTATATGATATTATAATAGTTATTATTATCTCTTGAAAATATTTTTTTTATTGAATTAATTGGTGAATTATTTCCATCGTAATAATAAACATAATTTATTCAAATTTTTCTAGACTGTAAACAATACATTATAAAATAATTGTGATCCGATTAGATAACAAAAATAAAATCCAAAAATGCGGATAGCATGAACAATCAATTTTAATAAATCCAGACGCTATAAATTTAACAAATTTGTATTATATTCACCGATTGTTTATCTTGTGGCAGAGATGAGCACTCTGGATTATATAGACGTCATTATATCGTATCTATGTCCTATGCGAATAACAATGAGTAGTATTTCTCTGAAAAGCGAAGACATTGTGGAAGCAGTTGTGCATAATATACTAAATAGATACTAACACGTGAAGTGAAATATTTATGAGAAATGAAAAAAAATATATTAAGGGGAGTATTGAAACTCGAAAAAATTATTTCAAAAATGAAATCTGCATATTTTGAATTAAATTTCAATAATTTACACACATTTTTCGTTTGACCGAGATTTTATATTTTACCAGAGGCGTATACTAGTAAAATTATTTAATTAGATTTTTTTTTTTTTTTAACTTAAAATGTAATAATATAATTTTAATCGACACTTGATTATGTTCAGTGGCGTATTTTCAAATGATTTGTGTGTAGGGGGAGAGGTCTGAATATTAAGTAAAAGTTTATTATATTATAAAAAAATACATACGAGTTATGATTTAATAATTCATAAAACTCTCGTAGTCGAAAAAAGTTAAGCTCAAGTTATTTGTACAAATATTATTGTAATACAAACATTAAAAACACGTAGTGTTCTCTTTCTCGGTACCTATACGTAGCAAGTTATTTATGCATTGTTAATCTTTTTTTTTCCCGAGAGAGGGGGGACCGGGAACTTCCCTCCTCCCATAAATATGCCACTGATTATGTTTGTAAAACTGACGGAGTCGCTTGTTTCGTTTTAAACGCAACCGTAATCTTGTCATTACGTATTATCATATGGCGCGTTTCGATTTCAAATCGCTGCATGGACTTTTTTCCATCCGGACATTTCGTTCGGCTGTTACCTAACCGTATTATAACCTAACCCCAACCTAACCGAGACGCGTTTCGTGACGTAATAGACACCGGATTCACCGCAGCCGACTATTAATTGTGCCTCGAACTATAACGCACGTCCCGCGAGCGCATGTATTATTATAAATTCACGTAGACACGTACCTGTTGCCCGTCCGCCGTCCGAACCAAATGACATGCGCGAAAATCGTTACGGTCCGGTCCGAATACGTCACGTAGTGGTGACCGGCATCGCTGTCCCCCGCGCAGGCGTGTATAATTATTCGCACCGTTTTGACGGAAACGCGGAACGGTTTTCGAGGAGTTGTGCAACGCGAAAAGGAAAAGGACAAAAGAAAAAAAAAAAAAAAGAAATAAATAAAAAAAACAAACTCTCCGAACAACGATAGTTATATACTATACTGCAGGTGTATATGCAGTAGTTATAATAGTACCTACTACGATTATTTTCAGGAGTCACGGCGACGAGAGTATATTTTTCGTCGTTCCGGGGTTTCGTAACCAACGCAAGGCTACAGCTATCATATATATATATATAACAGAGTTATGAGGGCGATGATTAGACGAATGGAAATAATACTACATTGTCCGAATCAGTATTTTTTCGTTTTTGAAATAAATTTGTCGATATAATAATAATGTGCTATATTTATTTTGTCTGGTATTCTTATCTTTTTTTTCGATATTAATACTCTTAAATAACCGTTTAGGTAAACCGTCAAAACAGCCATTTTTTTACACTTGATTTTAGGAAAACGTTCCGTGTTCGTAATTCGGATGGGGATTGGTCCGTTGTTCCGATGTTTTAACACCAAAGACTAATCGAGTTCACGCGTATAAACATGGAAACTGCAACGACGAATGTACGAGTAATGTATGATGAACCAAATGGAATAATACAGTGTATTTCGGGAAGATATAGGAGATTTCGAAAAACTCCCGTGAAAGTGAAAATGTGGTTTCAGGTTTCAACGTTGAAAAAAAAAAATAGTTACACATCAATCCAAGACGGAAGAGTCTTTATTTCGGAAAACAATCCGTAAGATGATACGCGACTTTTCCTTGTGAGATCATGTTTTTAAAAACGAGCCAGATTTTCACATTGAGCGATGATCATATTTTTTTGCATGGAAACCAAATGGTCTACGAAATCTTAAATGTTTACTATGAAAGGTATAAGCGTGAACCATTTCAATATGATCTACGTGTGGTTCAATCATTTATAGATTATTGCAATCTATTATTCAGCTCTTAAAATCTTAAAGTGATAAAACATAACAGTAATTATAAAGATGCCACTTTGAAGGATCATAGTAGTTATCATAATGAATGAAACGTTTCCAACGAAATATTGAGCTTAATTATTATAAATGGGTAGGTATATGAAAATATTGTATGCATCCTCTTCGAGAACTACATAAAAAATATTTTGAAAAAACCATAGTTAGACGGTTTAAACGATGTAAATATTTTAAATGGGCTCTTGCAGCAGCCAAAGTCCATTACCTACCGAACGATACATAGGTTTCTACAAATAAATGGAAAAAAAAAACAAAATTATAAATTCACGCAATTAATCCTTCAGAAATATGTCTATCACGTTCGAGGTGAACACATTATTGAATATATAATTATAAATTATAATATTATAAGTTATTTTAATAATAAATTCCACGTACTAATTTTAATTCACTTATAAGACACGTGATGGTTATAATTTAATTCTGGATTTCAAACGATTGCTAAGCACAAGTTTTACATGTCACGTTATCGGTACGATCATCGGGCAACGGTAAATAATGCCGTCCTCGTCGCAATGATGGGTTGGCGGAAAAAAAGCTATTTTCCACAAAACGATGATGATGGTAGTACATACAATGTCAACCCGCGGAAACGGTTTCACTTTTAACGTGCGATCAGGTAGGCGGAATTATGTTATTACTATTATTATTGCCACTATTATGTTGTCGCCGTGTTGTAATTTATAAACGGAAACATTATTCAGACGTTCGCAATAAAATAAAATGAAAATAAATAAATAATAATGAAGAAGTTCGCGTGATGCTACTGCGACCACCGCGCACAGTTTTACGGTTTTATTTACGAGTGTTCCCGTCCCGCCGCCGCGATTGTATGCTAATACGTACGAGTTTCGGGCGGATAAAATGAAGCTATTAAAATCAAATTTTACAGCTGTTACACGAATAATTCGCTCCGCGACTGTAATTCAATCATTCGAAATGTATAAGTATGCGTATATAATAGAACATTATGATAAGTTCAACCGACAGCGAATAATTATTACGGAGTGAATATCATAAGAGATGTGCGTTTCGCTTGTTTCTCTCCCCTCCCCTCACACATACACACACACAGGACGAAATGTGCGGTCGCTTGTTTTAAATAACAATAAAACATTGCACCGACTGCAGCATATTAGCATAATATAAATAATATAATCGGTCCGATTATTTATAATATGTAATGTTATATATTTTTTTCTACTCGCACGTGATTTCTAGAAGTGGATTATTTTTTACCGTTGTATTTAGGTCCGAGAAAAAAAACAAAAATACGACGTTATAGTTCATATTTATATCTTTCCGGACAGCTCGAGTGAGCTAGGACGGTCAGTAGGTGTATGCAAAACTCGACGAAACGACACCCGTACGCTATATACGTACTATCTCTCGGACAAAACAATAATGTAACGATATATTTCAGTCGGAATCCGGTCTGGAGGAAATGTGCTGTCGCTCGTTGGCAAGCAGTGTTTGTTCGGGAGGAGTAATAATAATGCAGAAGAAAATCACTCGGTTCAAATATTATATTCAAGTAGTACAGCGGTGTTTTCGAAATTCACTCACTCGCTACCGTTACAAAACACATTGCAACGTGTCCGTACACGTTAACGAAATCCATTTCCTTAATATCTCCTCGTTCATTAGGTGTGTAACACTAAAACCGTTCCTTATGTTTAAGCATTAAGTATTAAGTAACTCAGTAAAAAGTTATACGAAACGTTATTAATATGTTTATTTTATAGCAAGTAACTGAATTAGTTCTAATTACCATTATGATGACTTTGCTTTATCAGTTAATCTAAATAATAATCCGTCCAGTTAAAATGAAACACGTATTGATTATTTCATGTAAAACAGAAAAATTATTTGTGTATAAAACTAGGTAGGTACTTACTTACTATTAGTTATTAATAATAAAATAGTTCATTATTATTGAAAATTGTTATAATATATTGTGCTTATAATATGATGGTTATCGATTTATTTAATATATAATTATTGAATCTTTACTTTACATTTAAATGGCACCGTTATTTTAGACGTGATCCAAGTGCCCATAACCTAGAGAATAAGTTCAGATTTTTAACAGATTTAAATCAATGTACTTTTTTAGCTTGTATCCCTTACCGAAAAAGATAAATTTTTATTAGGTATTACCGATATTATAACTTTTAACTAAATATTATTGTTCTCAAACGCGGTGAACCCGATAAAATTCATTTTATCGTCACTATCAAATTATTTACTTTTGATCATTTTGAGCTATAACTATATAAATACCCACATTAAGAGTATTGAAACTTTCGACTGTAACAAGCTGATTGTAATGTATACATTTTGCGCGCTTATAATCCTATTAATCTATAGCAACCTCTATATGAATATAATTTATGACTTGCCACGCGAACAGTTGTTGCTATTAGTATTCGATCGCTGCTCGGCGATTATATCCGATGTGGTTGTCGATGCGATCGAATCGAAATTTTACAGCTCGCCATGCGAACACGTACGCGGATATCGCGGTAAATAATAAACGACCGTTACCATCATACATAAATTACGTTGACAAAACGCGCACAGCAGCTTATACACTATACGCGGACCGACTCGAGAAACTAGTTCAACGCGAGGCCGATCCGAAGTCCGATACACTGCGCAGTTCGCCGACGCGGAAATTCCTTCGGAGAAAATTGGACGGATAATCTCCGGTGGCGGTTTATACCGTCGTCGTGGCGACCGTCGCCGATCTAATGGTATTCATAGTCTCCGGACGACGACATAGTCTCTTGACGTAAAATTCAATATTTTATGGTAAAAGCTATAACCTATTAGATTTCCCAGAGCGAATAAGGTTTTTAGACGGCTGTCCTTGGCAGTGGTGTGTTTAGGGGGTGGGCCCGGTGGGCATGTGCCCACCCACATTTTTATATAAGTACTAGACTAGTGTAAGTCCGATGCTCAATGAAAAATTAAAATATTGTTTATAAATAGTTAGAAAAAAAACAACAAAATCACAGCAAATTTAACGAATTCCAACTGATGCAAAACAGTTAAATCTAGTTTTGATGAAGAAGTATTTGACATTAGTGACAATATTAATGAAAAAGAATTAACAATTATGAAACCTGCTTTTCAAGAAATTAATGAAATAATTACTCGAGTTTTAGTGATACCTGTAACTAGTGCGACTGCTGAGAGGAGCTTCTCTGCGATGCGCAGAATCAAGACATATTTAAGATCTACGATGACAAGTGAAAGACTTCATAATTCTGCAATTTTATCAATATAAAGGGAACTGAGTGGACAGTTGATCCAACATCAGTCATAGATGAATTTGCCACGAGCAAAAACCGTCGAATATCGGTTTCTTTATAATTATACCATATGTTAAAAATATTTATTTGATTTTTAATTTGTAAAATGTGTATGTTTTAATAGGTAGGTATGTATTATTAATACTTAAAGTATAAATTTTTATTTGTGTTTTTCAAAAGATTTGAATATTAAAAGTTTACGTTTTAATAAAAGGTAAGACACCATTGGTAATAAAAATATTAAAATTAGTCATTTAGAATAAAATTACTAAAACTTATAAATAGATCAAATTTTAGTATAAGGAGGGGGTAAAACCATTCTGAACATAATTTTTGTGGCCCATCCACAAAAAAAGTTCTGGACACGCCACTGGTCCTTGGGTATGCGCATATATGAGTATGTACACAACATAATGTTCCGGTCAATAGGGGACTTTTAATTCTGTTTCGCGACTGTGATAAAAGTAAGACGAAATAACAATCGTTTACCCACATGGTTTCTTGTTAACCTCTCCAAGAATTGAACACTCACGTACCATTCACCAGTTACCAGGTGACTGTAATTCCCTCGTAATTGCTAAAAAGAGACGGTATAATTGCATACTGCTTAGCGTGACTAAAATACGGTATATAAATACTAATATTAATAATAATCGATAAGCAATCTTTAATAAGATTTTCAATTATGTATTTATAATCATACTGGTGAAAACTTATTTCATTTAGGCATGCCTACTATTCATAAAAACACAAAGATAATAATTCCCTTTAGAGAAATTATAATGACACTATTATTATTGTCGATTATTGAGAAAATTATCATCTTATTTTCTAGCAATATTTTTGTTTCCTTGAATAAATAAAATTATTTATTTATTAAAATGGGTCCGGTTTTATATTAATTTTTAAGAAACGTTTTTGATCCATTAAAGGTTAAGAAACCTTGTTCCGGAAGATCCCCCATATTATAAGTTTTCACGCGGTGGGGCCTGGAGAGAGAGCCTTGGGGATTCCGACACAGCCACACCCCATGTCTATAGTGTATATGAATATTTTTTGTATTAAATAACACTGCGTCTGTAGTTCTGTATTATATATATATATTATGTAGATGCGATAAAACATGGCAACAATATTTACATTTCAGTCGTATGATATATAGTTCGAAAACGAATATGGAAAAGCAGACTGAAAGACAGTGAGGGAGTGAGATGGAAAAACAAACAAATAGTAGCAATAAATAAAAACCGCCGTGTGGCCTACGGAAGTATTATTATTATTGTAGGTGAACACGCTCGCGCATAATGTGCAGCGAAATACGAACACGTGCAGTGTGCATGTACACGCATTATTATTATATGAATAATTTTGAACAGAATATATTATTCACGTATGTAGATACGTATGGGTGTATTATATTCAATATTGTACTGCGACGCAACTCCGCCAATATCACCGATTACCATCATAGGACTATGTGGTTGAAATTACAATTGGATAATATTGAATACATAAGACTACCGAAAAGGAAAAAAAAATCAACAAGCACACGTTATAATATTATTACGACGTAATTTGGTACGTTTCCATATTTTTTTTTATCACACGAAAGGAAAGGGTGCACATAAAATGCACATAAATCCCAGTAAAAGCATGCGGAGAGAGTGATTCAGTGAAATAACACGTCCATGTGTATATTTTGTGCACGATAAAAAAAATTTATATCAAACGAAGCGTACGTTCCTCGAACGTATGAAATAAAATTTAATGAAATAATACGTGAATGGTATGATTCGGATCCGATGAATTATCAAAAATGTAAAAATCGAGTATCACCTGGAAGGCACGAATTAAAATTTTTTCTTAAACAATTTACCTGCAATACAGTGCTCTTTCTCATTGTTATGTATTTGTTTTGAGATAATGTTTTGAGGCGGTATCTTAAGCGCTTTAGAAATTATGCACAGACGCACCAAAAAGAAATCGGAGCACAGGTCTTCATATTATAAGCAGTGTGTCAATTGCTTCAGGTCTTCAATCGTTTGTATCGGCCAACATTATGAAATTTATCCATATAATATATGCATGCATGCAGTAGACTAAACATTTTAATAAACGATTTAAACCTCAAGGCAGTTATTTTTATATTAAAAACATTATTCCACGAGCACATACATAATATTATACGAATAATTCATATGATTGCTTTTAGATTCTGAGCGAAACACAATTTTGGTTTTTTTATGTCTTTTCTTCCTTTTCTTATTGGTTTTTCATTGAAACAACCGTTAGGCCTTCATTAATGACTTATCCACTTGGGAGTGTTTACTGTAGCATTTTTACCCTCCTTCTCTAAGAAGAGAATTTTTACATGTGTGGATTTCACTCCTAGTGAAACTAGACTCTGGAGGGGAGCAATGTAGAACAATCAGAACAAGGGCAGGTGAAGAGACTATACAGAATTACTTTTGCCAAATGTTTTTTTCACCGAGATGGATTTGTACTGATGACTGCACGCATCGTATTTTTATAATGTCTACTACTTTTTATATTTAGCTTTTATTTTTTGTGTGTATATGGTTTTGACCAGAACAAGCGGTCCAAAATATTTATTAGCCCATAATTTTTCTGAAAGAGAAATTTCGTAAAATTGTTACTTTTGGGGAGTTGTTTTTTAAATTATTTTTTGGTAGTTTTTCGAACAATGAAGAATAATGATGTAAAAATTGCAAAAAATGCTAAACCTATTCTAATTCTGCCGTATTTGTTATTTTAGTTGTTGTAGCAACACAAAATATTTACTGGGTGCTATACCTGTATACACGTCACGAAAGGGTTTGACGTATAAAACAGGTATTTTACGGGGGCTTAGTCGACATCCCGTTTTGTGTGACCATGATACGAATGTTGTCCAAAAGGTTGGTCTAGTAAGTAGTCAATAGTTAGTTGTAGTCTCTCAGGATTTATACTCTACGACTATATGCACTCAAGAAACTCACGACAATAACAAGTACTGCAGGATGTTTGAGTGTAAAATCACTTTTAATCAGACACTGACAACGCTGCACTTTTCTCAACTGACCACGATAACAAGATGACAGGACTTTTAGCCTTGATACCTCAAAAATTTTCACTAACCATAACGTTAGAGTTCGTGCATCACTGTTGCAGAATGAAATATATCTTTAAGAAAGAGGGGACAATTTTACTAAAGGAATATAACTTAGTCGTTTCGATTAAAACAGTTTTCGAGTATTATACTAAAGACTATTAAAACCAACGCTAAATTAGTAAGTCTCCAGAGACCGAGGTGCATATGCATTTTGCGTAGCATGACACTCTCTCTCCGGTAGTGCTGTTCTGGTGCTCTTATGTATTTTTTATAATCTAAGCTCATTCGATTAATATATAGGCATGTATCCTTCTACTTAATTGAATATTTAAATATAATGTGTGATGTGTATAAATGGCAATAAAATGTATATTGTATGAGTTATGTCTAACCAAACTAGTACTAAACTAACATTTTAACAATAATACCATTACGATTAAACGTCAATCCATAAGTTAAGATTGCAGAGTTTGAGTGGCAGTAAAATACTTATAATTGTTGATCACGCGTTTATCCCGGAATCGATCATACAACATTACTATGGATTATAATGGTATTTTCGTTCTATAAACAAACATAATAAACTGTTTTGTCGAAATCAAAATACGAGTACATCGTCGACGTAACGTCTTGAAAAATAATTTATACTTCATTTCAATTGAGATATTATCTCAGCATAATTCCGCGGTGTGTAAACACAGATGTAAACAAAACGTTCAAATTTATTTTTAAAAAACATTGATCGATACCTTCACCGTGCCCAATATGTCCAAAAATATTCCTAACACAATAAATGGGAGATTATTTATGAGCATGATCTTCTATATAGGTACCTAATAATATGTTAATTCCGTAGTGGCCTTGGGGACTGCTGTGGAAAAGTAATTTTTTTTATTTCGAACATCCGAATTCATTTAAATAACAAGGTTGCTATTATTTTAAGAAACTCATAACTATAATGATATTCTGTAATAATGATTTAAAAATGTATATGCCATCTATAATCGATGAAAGTATTTATGATTTATCGTAAGGTATTATACACTGATATTTAAATAGTTTATACGTTTTGCTGTTTGGATTTTATGTCATCCGTGCTAGCGCATGTCAATTATTAAATTGTAAATGAGTGTTCAAGTATATTAAATTCTCGTATTTCCGTATCGATCTTTTGAATACGCGTTGCCGTGATTGCGTGCGTTATACATGTATAGTACACTTCCCAGAGGCGGACAGTGTGAGACTTTGCGGGATCGCAGAGTGGTGATATGGTTATGAATTGATTGTTTACACAATTATTGTTGTACCAAAATTATAGACACAAAGATAATTTCAAAATTCATAAAATATTAGGTTGCCTTACATCCCCTTCCCGTCACCGTAGGTACGCTCCTGGCGAAAGAGGTTCAAATGTCCAATGCACCGAAGAATATTATTTATTTACTTTATACTTTCACTGCACATTATAATACATTATGATAAGTGCCCAATTTCGATGAACGTTTATGACGACCGTATGTCAACATAAAATAGCATGTGGATATGTTTTAATAAAAACCGAAATATGGTTTCATGATAATAGGGTTTTTGCAAAAAATGTATAAAATATGAACGGTTTTATTTTCCCCATCAGATGGTATCAAAACACAAAATTAATAAAAGATTAATTATAAAATAAAATTCTATATTCTGGTATACTAGAAGCATAGACAATTCAACATGCGGTCGTGTTATTTTATTGTTGAGTTTGTATAATATAGTAAGTTGTAAGTGCACAGATATGCCAACAGTTTATAATCATATAATAATAATAATAATAATAATAATAATAATAATAATATTTTATTTTGCAAAATAACAAGTGGTACATTATATAAATACATAAAATAATTATTTGCAGCACCCCCTAAAAGCTAAGCTTGTACTGGGGGAGCGGTTCTTATATTATATTAACTTAAAATTAATACATAAAATAATAAATTAGTAATAATCGGTATTAACAAGCAGCAGAGTACCTATAGATATACAATATTATAAACAGAGAAAAAAAAGAGTATGAAGAACAAAAATAAATTATATTTAAGAACATAGTATTAAAGTTAATGAATTAATTAAATAATAGACAGATCAAGACTTTTTACATAATATAATATATGTACATACATAATATAAATACATATAGATCCTGGTATCTGAGGACCAAATCCTTCACGTGACGTTGGCGTGTTACGATTATAATAATAATAATAATAATAATGATAATATACAAATCCGTGTAGTCGAATTCCATTGAAATCGCGGTGCGTGTTCCAAATTCTCCGGGCGCGCGCGATCCTATGTACTGCGCGCGTGTAACCCATCGGGCCGTCGGTCGCGCGGCCCACGCCGTGGTCCGGATGAAGCATGATTTGTAATATTTATTTTATTTATTTATTTTATTTTAGTTTATTTTTTTTTTTCAGCCTCGCCGTGATAGATTATAGAACTAATGGAATTCTCTCGGTCGTCGGTGCGGTACACGCGAGAAACGCGGTGTGGTCATTGTACTCCGGTTGACAATTGACGAGCGTACAATGGTGCACGGCGTACGCGCATCGTACCTATACACGCGTTACGTATAATACATAGAAACTCGGATATTATTATAATATATGGTTTCTGCGAACTTCAAACGTTCGATGTATACACGCTGCTGCAGCACAGGCGTTTCTCGCACGCGACGAATATATAAGTCCCGGTCGAAAAACCCGAAAACTCCTTCGCCGCCCGTCTGCCGGCGGGTGAACGCGGTAGAAAAAAAAAAAACTGCCAAACGTGAAACCGTGTTATAATAATATTATAATATCGTCATGTCGTTACGCGCACCGGTAATATATCGTATACATCGTGTACATTATTATATACTACATATATATATAGAGTGTCTTCGTCGTGTTCTCCTCACGTGGTCCACTCATTCTCTCTCTTTCTCTTGTATTACGACTATTATTTCGTCGTTTTAAATTTATATTCGCGTTGAATGGAACCGCAGGTGGGTACGCCACGACGTCGGCTCCCCGCCGGCCACCGGGCCCATCAATCAACCGGGCAATTGGCGCGCACACGCGCTCGCCCACGCCGACAGGATTAAAGTGTACCTATAAGACGACGACCTAACCCGGTAGGTACCTACCTATACGGAATAATATAATATACTATTACGTACCTACGTCGTTGCGTGTGCGCTGTACGCGCTGCCTTTTTTTTATTTGTATTTTTTCATATCCTCTCCGCCACCGCCACCGATGACTCTCGCGGTAAATACGTTTTGCGACAAGGCTGGGCAAGCTGATGCGATATTTTCCAACTCGGTTAAGTCTACTATTTTTTTCCAAGCTTATAAACAAATTAATTTGTTCACAAGTGATTACCTCAATTTAGTGTCGTATACGCCACGCAAAGGCTTAACGTATAAAACAGATATTTTTCGGTAGACCAATTCCCCGACCCAGAATTAGTAGATCTAAGACCTGTTGTAAAAGATATATTTAATTCTTCTTCTGGTGACCACGAAAACGAGTACTGCGCAGAAGTTTTATTAAATAAATCCCTCACACTCTACCACTCTATGAGGTCGTTTTACGCTCGAACAACTGACCACGATAACGAGTACTGGATATTCAAATATGAATTTAATCTACCTGGGCGAGTATTATATTATTTCCTTAACTGACCACGAAAACGAGTACTGGATAAGAAAATAATTATTACACAGCCTTAGTACCTTTTAAAGTTTACCGTATATATGTAAACTCTTACTAAACCTCGGGATACCAAAATAAAAAGGAAAAACATTTTAAATAAAATACTTTCAAAAATAATAAAAACTCAAACTCAAATTAAATCAAAAGTAAAATAATATAATGTTACACAAATTTAAAATGACATAAAATTATATTCGCAAAACACACCGTAGTTCCCACATACCCGTGGAAACGACGGCACCTCTACTAACCCGCAAAGGCGACAGCCCGATTCTCGGCTTGCCGCTTCCTTAAGTATACATCGTCCGTTGCCAAGTCAGCACATTTTCCGTGGTGGCGAGTCCCGGTGTCGGCCGTTAAATTAAATTTAAATACAATTTAAATATGCTTATATGCTAATATATTATAATCTCTTATACATTAAAAACAGTTTTTTTTTTATGATTATGAAATGTGCTTATTTGACAAAAAGTGGCATATATATTTTACAACATAAGTTAAAAATAATTAAAGTCCACAAACAATTTGACTAAACTTCAATTGATAGAAGGTATTAATTTCAAAAAATGTTTATGAACTTAACAATCATGGTATACCTAAATAGTATATTAGACACAAATGTTTCTCCGGTTGTGATAAATCAAGACCTATTTATTGCGGACAAATGATGCGGTAATTTTATGTAAACTCGGATGTATACGTGAATTATGTTAATTTACCAGATAGACTTATGTAAGCTTAACGAACGAGTTGAATGAGCTTAACTTTTAACTTTATAACTCGTTAATGCCCAACCTTGTTTCGCGGCGACGTGACCTTTTCGGTTTTTAGCACGCACGCACACACACACGCATAAGCTACACAGGCAACTTACGTTTACAAAAACAACAATATATAAGCGGGAGGGACTTTCCAATTATCGACTTTATTAATCGTCGTGGGCGAGCAAGACCGTACGGAATACAATACGCGAGCACCAATACCATAATATTATATTATATATAGTTTCTCGGGGACCCGCGATCGATATCTTCGCCCAAGTATAGGTACTACCTAGTGACAATTATAACAATAAAACTCGCGCGCATATTGTTTTTATTATTATTGTGTAGGTACATATGCCCCCACCACTCTGTAAACAATAATAATAATAATAATGAAAAAAAAAAAACTCGTGCACGCTTATAAATTGTTGTCGCAGTGCTTCAGGACGACGCCGCGGCGCCGCCGTTATTTTATTATGAGGACATATTATTATTATTATTATTATTGTTGTGCGTTTCAGTTCGCACAGGTCAACGAGGGGGAAAAACGGATTGTAGACCGATCACGCCCGTAACATCTGGCGGGCGACGCGCAGCGTTTCGAAAACCTCGCGGCGGCGTGTACGCGTGCCTCGCGACTGAAAAACGTGCGCCCCCAAAGAACGCCGCGGCCTATCCAGTATTCTAACAGTTCCAGTACACAACATTTACGTGGACAATATATATATTACTGAAGTCGATTATATTATTATATGCATGTACATACAGTAATAACAACAATAACTACTCGCTGGTGCTTCTGCAGGATCTGTTGACGCCGTCAGCTGACTGAAAGATGAATAGCATTATAGAAAGTGCATATTTTGACTTTTTCTTTTTAGTGATCTCATATGGAAATGTTATGTCTATACCTACCGAATTTCTGCATATTCTTTTGAATCTTTGATTTTAATCCCCCGTACAGTATCTATATATCCTTCCTCTACCTGCCCCTCTTTCGAAACATGAAATCATCAGGCCTACAATGACAAACTATCCTTTTTATTTTATTTTTCTATCTTATTTTACATGCGGTGCATATTAATTGAATTTTCTAAGTTCATTTGATTTATCGTGAACGAACATATATATATATATATATATATATATATATTAGTTAGTTAGTGGTGTTTTATTATTTTTTTGTAATACGGCCAATTTCGTATTATGTATAAAACCTAACACTTAAATAAATGTTTGGTCTATCGGAAATCACAACCGAATACGTGATGCGTATTGGAATTTTTTTAGTAATATCTTGTAATATGTCTTATTTGTATAGGAATTATTTTCATATATACATAACATTGATAACATCAAAAACATTAAAATTACAATTTGCATTATTTTACGTTTCATAGACAAGTGGATGATTTTACTCATACTACTGTAATTTATAAACAAGTTTACATCACATAATATAATTATCTTAAAGCATCATTGGCTTATAATCGAAATTATTACCTGATTGTAATAATTGCAATGTGTTCAGTATTTTTATGTTACGAATCTAATATAATAACCGTCTATCCCACAATCGGTATTGTAGTTCTGTATAGTTGTGTACATACAAGTTGTATTTTTTTCAATTGATTTCTGTTCCTATTCAATTTATTTCTGTTTATTCGTTAACAATTCCATTCATTTCTTTATAACGCCAAAAGTCAAAACCTCAGCTTCAACAAGAGGCTTTGTTGATAGGATTTACTAGAATTGAATTCCATCGAATAACTGCAGTTGCAATTTGTTCACTAAAATATTAAGTGAACAGTTTGAATTGGTTGACGCTGCATATATTTTATTTATATACCTACTATTTAATTACTTCACATTTTCAATGAACATATTGTGTTAACTACAAATTTCGATGCACTTTCACGCATATAATTGCATTTATATATAGTATGTTAGTGCACAACTAAATCCCAATAATTGCGATCATAAATATGTAGAGCCGAGTACAATGATACGTTATTTACGTTATTGATTTCTGCCTTTACATCTTAGAACTGGTTTTAATGGTACTTCGAGAAAAGGTACGGATCAATGATTTTGGTCACTATGTCCCGGCAACTTCACCATGAAATCATTTTCCTATTAATATTATGTTTTGTACTGACGTATTCCGATTTAATCAAATAATAGAGTACTAGCACGTCCTATCAGTTATTGACTGTACATGTCATGGATTATGTGAATGTTGTTTTTGAAAGAATCTCACAGACATGATTAAAAAGCTGCAACTAATCCTAAACTATAACAACGACATATTATAACAATATGAATCAGAGATAATGGAAGTACGGATATAGCACGGAAACAATTGGAAGAATTGATCCAAATAAATGGTATATTCTAGAAACGACGTATCGTATTTATATATTTATATATAATTTTATATTTATACATAAATACGATACGTCGTTTCTAGAATATACCATTTATTTAGTCGGCATCCGACTGATTCTTGCAATCGTTTCCGTGCTATATCCGTACTTACATTATCTCTGATTCATATTGTTATAATATGTCGTTGTTATAGTTTAGGATTAGTGTGTGTGTGTGTGTGTGTATGTGTATTACATATATCGGTTTAGATGATTTAAAATGGGTCAGTTATATTCGTCTGAAATCCAGGAATAAGGAGTTTATAAAATTATATCTCTTATAACACTAGAGAACGCGTAATGTAATACTGCAAAAATAACAGCAAGAAAAAATACCATCATGATATTATACAGATTGAATTTCCAATAGATGTATCTAATTTGATTCTCTTGCATGATGTTATAAATTATAATGTAAATATGTGCAGGTATGCAGATATAATAAGGGTATATATGACTACCTGATGTCAAGTATTTTGGCCAATCTGAGATCTGACGTGTATTATTGAAGAAGCTCTGTTATCAGTATCTGTCATCGTATATATACCGCTGAACGGATTTATGCGTGGTTCTCCAAACTTTCTATAAATATATACAGTATGTTTCATTCAAATGGTAACACGAAATGTTAATGACTTTAGATTGAAATGGAGTTTTTTCAAAGAGCTAGGGAATTTTAAAATACACACTATGTGATATTTTTAAAATTTTTAATCCTTTTACTGTGCGCATGCACAATCAAAGTTGAATTTTTTTTAAAAGGCAACACCTATTTTTAATACCAGATTCCGATATGAATTTTTTTTTCTAAGCAACTTTAATTTATAAACTTTTTTCCTGTCTCAAAAATTGACTGACTTACAGCAATTTCAAATTTAAACAAAATAGATGATATATTTGCTACCTACATTTTTCAATTTTCTCTATTTTATCATTTTTATTTTATTTTTGGTTGGAAATAGCTGCTATGGTAAAAAGAAATTTAAATAACCCCATTTCAATCTAAGGTCACTGGATGGAAATATTTCGTGTTACCATTTGAGTGAAACATACTGTATATAGATACACTGCACACATAACACTGGTGCGCTGTTTGCTGCGTTCGGTAATAATTGAGTTGGTCTGATTTATGTTTTCGTCTCCCTTTCAGCTTAACTGCCTTCACTAGCATGAATTTATGCGCCATGCGAGCATGATTTACACCCACGCCCGGTCGTTACGCGGCGCACCGCATATTAAAAGCGTCCACGCGAAAATATTGTAACGAACCGAAACGCGACAGAAACGAAAAAAGTGCGCGCGTTATGCGTCTCTGGAGAAGAAAAAATTACAATTTCCACCAAGACCCGTGTATGTTAACGCACACCCGCGCGCATTCAATTATAATAACAACAATATTATAATAGTATGACGTGGTAATTATGGGTTTCTTGAAGTCTCGTCAGGCCTCTCCCACAACCGTATTCATGTAATAACACAATAATCATGTTGTATATAATGTAGTTATCGTACTGGATGACACGCAGCTATACAGATGCAGTCATAGGGGGTGTCCGACTATAGGAGACTTCAATGCCCCCGAGTTCGAAATCATCACTGCTGGTTGTTTTTATTTATTTTATTTTATTTTTTTTTTTTTTATTAAAAAGAAAAAGAAAAAAGAACTGCAGTATAAACTATTCAGTTTAACAATTACAGAATTATTACATAAGTAAGTAGTTATATGAGAATATCAAGATTTCGTTCAAAATAAGTATGAGTACAATGTCTATTGATAATTGTGTTGGATGTTATATTGTTTTAGGAAGGAGTGAATTAAGAGTTGCAGTGAAAAGGGAGATTAGAGGGCTAAGAATGAAACTTAGATTAAAAATGAAATTAGATAAAATATTGGAAATATGGGTGAGTGAAGAATTATCTTCGTTTTTCATTGCTTCGGCACATGATTTGTTTTTGAGTTGGGGTCACTTAGTGACCGGTGTCTTGACAGTCGGAACATCTAGAAGCACATTTTTTGAAGCGACATTGTTGGTTGTTTTTGAAGAGGAGCGTTTCTTATTTTGGATATTTATAAGTTCTTTGTAAGCAGGGCAGTCCTTATATCACTGCTGGTTATCCGATTTACTTCTGTGTCAGACGTTTGTGGTTTTAATTTTACACTATCAGATCATAATATCTGTAATTTTATTTTCACTTTATAAAATAATAACATATATATAATATAATATGTATATAATATATTATACTCTTCGATGAACCATCGTCGTTATTGTATGATATTCGTATTTTGAAGTAGTTTGGTTGGGATTTGGATGTAATAGATGAACATGATTCCCCGCCGATTCGAAATTGTTTTCCGTATTTTAAAATATTTCGTAAACAGGTAAACTCAAAACAGTGTTTAGCCTCAATGGCTTGCCCTTAAAAACTATATGGTTGATCCTTAACAGTGGAAAGAGCATACAATATTACTCATACCGTAGCTCATAAAGTAAATTAATTGTAACTAATTCATAATTGTAACTAATCACAATATAGTTATTTCGTTCGTAAATTATGTCATCGAAAACTGTGAAATCATATGTTGATTATGGGATCAGTACACTTTCCCGACATTCATTTGCCCAACATCTTAATTGCCCGACACCACACTTGCCCGACAATACTTTTACCCAACACTACATTTTCCCGACAATACATTTTACATATTTTTACATATATTATTATTATTTATTAATACGCAATATTTATATACAATTATTCAAAAAACCAAAATCAGACGAATATTTTATCATGGATAATATCGTTTTATGTAAAAAAGTACATATTACATTCAATATTATACAACTAATAATTATAAATATATATGTGTCATAAATTAATAATAATAAAAACATAACACTACTTATAATTTAATGTTATGAGTGATTCCCCTTAGAAATTATAAGTATTAAGTAAGACTACATTCAAAATTATACAACTAATAATTATAAATAAATTTTTTAGCTCGTGGCTGACAACACAATAACATTTTATTTATTTATTTTATTGTCTGTAAAATCTCACTTGTTATTTGGTAATTTTTCATATACAACGATATTCTCCATGATAAAATATTCGTTTGATTTTGGTTTTCTGAATTATTGTATACAAATATTGCGTATTAATAATAAAACAAAAAATAATAATAATATATGTAAAATGTATTGTCGGGCAAATGTATTGTCGGGTAAAAGTAGTGTCGGGTAAAAGTAGTGTCGGGTAAAAGTATTGTCGGGCAAATGTAATGTCAGGAAAATGGTGTCGGGCAAACATATCAGACCCGTTGATTATAACTTATATGTAATTGGCTAGCATTAATTAAATTTGTATAGTTTTAAATTACACGGCAATTAATATATTTTAGACTTAGTATTAAACCAACCTAAAGTAGAACTTTGGTGATCCGAAGATGCTATTTATTACTGATTTAACGAAAAAAAAAAAAATGTATAGGTCCGGAAAAAGGTTTTTGTATAGCATATTACACATAATATATTCTGTTACGAAAATTTGTCGCTTTACGATCCTATATGACACGCAATGCAAATTATTTTCACTCAAATTTAAAAATATATTCTAATCACTACGACAAATCACGTGATTTTTAATATTATACAATTACAAAATGTCAGTAAATAAAAATATTGATATTATTACACAACGCGTATATAACGGTTATGGTTATGAATTCGGTTTCACTCTGGAGTGACGATAATAGTAATAATTAATGAAATGTATGGCCGAGCCAATGTAACATTTTGCCTCCCAAATATGCTATCTGTTATAATCACATCTCCCTTACGATACCCTCTCTACAGTGGTTTAATAATTTCAATTTAAATAGTAACACAATAGTTTTCTTCTCGCGTCTAAGAATAGACTACACCTTACTTCTATGTCACTGATTTAAATTTTATCTCATTGAGTCCCTTCTATGTACTCGCCACAATACAGAAGCTATATGCAACATCCCCTTTATTATTTTTTCTGATTTTCATTTGTTCCTCAAAGAAAACTATACTAATCATCTTAATATGCTCATATAACGTCTCACTCAAAACTCAATCTACCCTTGCCTACAAACCAGAGTGGCTTTTTAGTTTAAATATTTAATTATTGTCAAATTACCACCTAATTGTTGTAACAAAGCTTTTTTTTAAAAAAAAAAAAAAAAAAACACACTTCCCGATATGTATAAGGAACCACACATTTACGGATGCCTAAGTCATTTACATCATAACTGTATTATGGATTTGCACACACATTTAGATCTAGTTCTAATAATATATGTGTCACATAATACGCTGCGGTTCCGAGGGTTAAGTTCTGTTGGTATGTAAATGCGCTGCTAACGACCAGTGATACCTACCACTGCAGCTAATCGTAAATATACAGGCCAAAAACGATTGCCATCACTTCAAGGCTGCATGGGTGAACAATTATTATTCATAGAGTAAATTCTCGAACAATGGGTCCCGGTGGCGGATTTAAGAGAACCAGAAGATATAATCGTTACCACATATTAATTACATATAATACTTGTATGAATGTATGCTCGGTGAAACAATTTTTGATTATGCTTATAATTATATTATTAATAAACTATTAGGTTATCGATCAAGGAAATGGGCAAGTTTATACTTGATCGTCCAATTTTGAGGAGCCATAAGTTTTCAAACTTGTCATACATTTGATTTTAAAAATGTTAGGTTTTTTAATGTGAATTCGACAAAAGGTCGATAAAATACGATAAAATACTGATAAGTCATCATTTGTAATATTCGTTATCTTGCAGGTTTAAAATGTATCTACTTAAGAAAAAATATTATTTTTATCAGTAATAAATACATAAGTTATAATCAATAATTGTACAACTGTTTTATTAGAAATTATATTATGCGTTTTTCGTTTCACTTTCTGAAACACAGAGTATTTTCTTATATGAAATGTGTGCAAAATAATAGAGCTTTAATATTTTGCAGAATTTCCGATGCATTCTATACTCATCTGAAATAATTATCCAATGGACTTCTTAGGAAAAATGTATAATTCTTAGGAATATAAATCAATAAAACTTATATTATTTATAATAATAAAATTGTAATAAAACACAAAGTTCTCGCAAAAAAAGTTTTACGAAACCGAAAATGGATAAAAAAAATTCATTTTGTATGACGAGAAACATGAATCATTTTGATCGACAAAATGGAAAAATGCATTGTTCGTTTTGATAATTTGGTGTTACTCCAATCATGGGGATTGTTGGTACAAAGTGTCCATCCCATTTACAGATAAGGTACTATATAGTGATGGTAGCAGATGATGGCTGCGAAAAAAAAAAGGGAAGACCGGGTCAACACAACGAACCACTATAAACTGCAGTACCTATAATATGTACCAGCTAGGACCGGGCGTGCATAATACCCGTACTACCTAGCATATATACATATACGTATATACAGATATATATATATATATATATATATATATATATAATGTCGTAGAAAGAGAAATACAAAAGCTAAGCGCCTGCCGCGCGCACGCAGTGGTTTTGTTGTTTGCGGGTAATTACCACGGGTCAAACGGGGTTAATCGTGAGCTATGCATATGTACACGTAAAATTTCTTTTACCTATTATACCGCTTTTTGTGCGGGAGCCGTTCGTCGTGTGCGTGTGCGTGTTTATGTGTGTTTGTATGTGTGTGTGTGTGTGTGTGTGTGTGTGTGTGTGTGTGTGTGTGTGTGTGTGTGTGTGTGTGTGTGTGTGTGTGTGTGTGTGTGTGCGTGTGCGCGCGCGCGGAGGAATGTCTTGGCGCCTTTGTCGTTCGTATAATCGTCAGTTCGCCCGATACGGCTGGCACACCATTGACAATCCGTATGTGTATATCCGCTCTATATGCGTGCATTACGCATACGTGATATTATATTATTTTAATGACACCGCGGTGTGCGAATTTATTATCATTAATAAACCGACGGGTTCCCGCATATAATATAGCGTATATTATTGTATATTATTGTATTATATATATACTTGCGTACTATAATATTATGTATACTCGACCGACCGACGTCTGTACATAGGTGTACCCGACCTCGGTATTACTACAACGTATAATATGTACCCCGTACACGCTCTACACGTATACGTTATAATATGGAAAACCTATCTACCTTGTCATCTTTCGAAACCTTGCTCGTATATAGACAACCGATTGATATATACATATTATATACACGTATAATCATTTGTCCCGTCGGTTTTACTCATTTTGAGTCAACATTACAAGAAGAAAATATTGCGTTCTTACGATATTATAGGTACTCGCAAACGCCATCAGTCCCAACAACCTGAATGTAAAAATTTCGAAACCATTCACACTAGACGGAATTTGTAATCCAGAATTCGAAAATTTATAATCCAAAATGTAGCTCCATCAAAATTATTTTTAGAGTTCACGATGCCGAACGGGCAGATCTATAATATATAACAATATAGTCTATACGTCTATTCGTACTGATATTGCATTTGTTACGTAATATAGAATTCGTACCAGTAACTGAATTGTAGGCCTGTAACAGTATATATTGTTTATTTTGATTTCATGCAAAGAATATTTACCGATAACTATCCAAAATATTCCTTTTTTGATACTTTTGAACTTTGCCATAATAAATATAACACACAATATTCCACGTCAAATATTTTTGTAATTAATTAAACTTGAGAATAAAACCGTCCCAATATATAGGTACAAACAGCAATCATAACCTATTCGGTACATCTATATCTAGCATTAAATACCTGTTTGTTCAAAATTATTAAATACCTTTTTTAAATCATGTATAATCAGCTATTACTATCATTTGGAAACTAATAATTTGGTTAGTTTTCACTGTTTCCCCTCTCCAAATCCTAATTATTCTAGATTTACCGATCGAAATATATTTACATTATTTATCATGTTAATTATTCAAATGTATTAACTATGGATTCATTTTAGTTCCGTATGTAGTGGTATTCTAACAAATTTTGTTGTCAATCACTCAATTATAATAATAGTTATAAATTTAACTAAAACTAAAAATGTAAAACGTTGGAAAAAATAAATGCAATGAATTATGAAAAATTTAATAAATAATAATATTATGTGAAATAATTTTATCGTATATTATTTTATATCATCATTAATTTAGATAGAACCTGATAGAACCTGATTACAATATAATAATCGTAGAATCATTTTAATTATTTTATTTAAATTTTTAAATGTTTAAAAAGTTTCAACAATCAAAATAGATCAACGATCAAACTTTAATAATTTAAGTACTCACAATATTTGTTATAAAAATCCTGTTTACAAAATGTCTTGTATATTGTATGTATACATTATTATTTCATATTTTTTGTTTATATATATTTGTGGCAATATTTCAGTACGGTTTTGTTGTGGTAACGTTACAAATAATAATGGACAGAACAAAAGTGATTGGATTTGTCGAATGATCCTGCTATAATCATCCGGTATACGTCGGATCCGGCTCTCTTCCTGGGACCTGTGGACACGTTCGCGGTTGCGGGTTGCTCGTGACGCACAAAGCGTGCGCGTATACCGTCCCGTATGTACGACGGAAGTTATATTGATCGCCGCGAAAGATGCGATATTATTGTGTGTCTGCGGGCACATTATACAGGTAAGTTGCCATCGCATAATCTGCTGCAGCGTGTACCTATATGGCCGCGCGTGCATTGCGCTCCGATGAAAACGCCGCGATCCTGGAGAATCGTGTAAAACGGTATAAATGTACGTACACGCGTTCGACAACAACGCGTGCGCCTATATAGTTTATTTCTCGTGTACACGCGCGTCTGGGTGTACAAACACGCAACGAAACGTCGTCGGTCGTCGCCGTCACCGTTAAATGTAAATGTATAACAAGGCATCATCATATGGGTCCGTGGAAAATTCTACCGAGCCCCCGGTCGGATTAGCGAAAAACGGCCACATCATACGACGTGTTGTCACCATCGTACGACCGCATATACAAAATGGCAACGACTCGCTACACGTTCGTGCAGCAGGACGAATTTCGTGTCAACATACGTAATGTATACGGTGGATTTCATCTAATGTGGGCGAAATTGTTTGGTCTTGGTATACAAATTTATATTAATAAAAAAAAACCGCATAATATGGGCACTCGTTCGGTTTATGTGAGCAATTTTTATTTTATCATAGCGTTAGAAATACAAGCAATAGGCATATTATGTGTTTATAAAAATGACTAATACAATCGGATTTTATCGTATCTATGAGATTGATCAGTTTATCAAATATAGTATAATAAAATACAATATCATTTTAACCTTTGCTAACTTTTGGAATTTGTTGGCTAAATGCATAGAAGTGTTCTTACACGTCATCCAATACGATAATGTCCACGTTTCAATTTAGACGTGCATTTCAGCTTGACACTAAATGTTTCGAAAAGTACTCTCCCGCATGGGAAAAATCACAATTTTTGACTAAGTGAAATAGTTTCCTCCAGACAGTTCATAACATAAAATCACCAAAAAATTATGCGTTGCAAAAAATGTGTGCAAAGTAAAAAAATGATTGATAACATTAATTTTTGTTTATTCGAACCAGTTTCGGTTTATATGGACAATTGCTTAATGTGAGCAAGCAGAGCTGGTCCCAATGTGTCCATATTAAGCGGAATCCACTGTATTATGATGCCTATAATTTTAATGGTAATAACAGACCAGAAATTATCGTAAAACGTACAGAGAAGAGCATAATATATTATAAGTGTATCTATACTGTCGCGTGGGTTCCTTATGTTATTATAATTTTTAAACGAGTTATGAGTTTTTTTTTTTTTAATTATAAGATTTCACGTGGTCGTATAATTCGCTAAAAAATTTGAATATTATAAAAAACTTACCAGAGGACATGTTCTCCAACTTAACAGTAATAAATGGCAGTTCAGTCCAAAATATAAAAGCTAACACTACATTTCGACATTCGTTCTATACTTTGTTCAAAATAAGAAACGTAGTCGGCGGCCGACTAATGCGCATGTGGCTTGATAACACGTACCGACATAGACAAAGACATAGTGAGGGAAAAATTACACGTTATCTGACCGTCGCCGCCGACTACGTTTCTTATTTTGAACAGAGTATACTTAATGCAGTAGCTTGCTGATCGCATTTATTCTTCTACAATACATAATATAATAATATGTTGTACGTTTGTAAAACGGAGACAACGCATGCGGATGATAGTGACCTTTTAAGTCGTCAATATACCGCGCATACGAGCGTGTAGCAGCATTTATATTATAATAGTGTAAATAATAATAATATCCCTACGTTATACCATTGATTTTAGAATATACTAATTAGTTATATTCTAAAATCAATGGTTATACCTACGTGGCAATCGATATGAATTTAAATCGACGTAGATGCGAACGCGTGATCTGTCACTCGCCGTGGCGTGAGAAAATGTACATCTTTAAACGCGCACGCGGAGAGCTGGTCAAATTTAATTCAATAATATTTCAGTTCGTGTGCGCATACATAATATACGAAATACTTGATCGCGTAATAACACGGTGGTTCATGCGAGTGTTGGGAATTTTTCAAAAAGTATCAATTTTTTTCAACCACTCGTGTATAGGTACGGCCGTACTATATATATATATATATATATATATATATATATAAAATGTATAATACATTACGTGAAGGTAAAACATTGTGTAAAGCGGTGAAATTAATTTATTCTGATACTCGTCGAGAAACCAAAATCCTTTTAAGAATCCACATTCAAACCACATGACATACGTGAGTATTATAATATAGTGTTACTCATAATACACTTACGTCTCATGGGGATAAGGTTGTAAATATTTGAATATAATAAAGCAAGTATAAACTATTAATCGTCGACCCATTAAACGTTATTTATTGCACAGCGAACCGATAACGATTTACATTATTTAGCAATTAATACAACGAGTTTTTCAATGAAATTGATTATTGACCTGATTATATTATTAAGAAGCCGTGAATAATATACACGGACTATCGTATAATATTGCGCGCGGCCAAACCGACGTGTGTATAAATAGGAATAACAAATTACCATCCAATTGAACGCGATAAATTTAATAATTTGTATTAGTGTGTCCAGAAAATGCAGAAAAACGAAATAATTAACATGTTAACACAACATCGTATTATACATTTCTACAAGATGGAAATAAAAATGATTCACCTGGATAAAAATCTATAAAAACAATCGAAACAACGATAATGATAAAACGAATTGGAATGACTAAAATATAATATCGAGGAAAAACGGAACAAAAATAAAATAAAATTATACGTAGCATGAAAAAAAAAACAATAAATAAATATTATTATAAGCAACAAAGCCGAATTATAATTTTAAATCAGCGTATACTCTTTTCGGGAAGATCTTGATTCAATAAGAATAATGAATAATATCACATTGTACAATATTATGTCATTATATATAGTTTACACTAATTATAGTATTGTATACACTGTATATGTTTACAATTTCACATTACGACTATTTTTACGTGACACATCGCTCCTGGTGTGTGTGTGTATTTACGTTAGAAGCGTTTGGACGAGTTCTGAGCTGTCTTTGAGTGGTACAGTAGTAGTCGACATTTCTGTCCCCTTGGTTCGTGAAAATGTATGATTACGGGTTCACTTTTGTTATCAACACAAAAATTAAATCAATTCATAGACGTTCACTATAAAAACTAAACTAAACTGACCGATCAAACTCCACACCAAAATTGGCAATAAAACCTCCAAACCCATGACTCTAATATAATCACACACCTATTCTTCATTATTTATTCTTTTTTAATGGACAAATACCGTTTAAATTTTAAGGTCTGCTTGTTACTGCTGGGTGATTTTTAACCTCATGTTTTCATGTTTTTGCGCATTTTCTAATTGAAAATACCATTACATGTTGTATATAATGTTCAAATGAGTATTGAAAAAATAAATTAAAAGGCTCTCCTAGTTTAACAGATAGAAACTTCGAAATCTAAAATATTTTCAGAGTTCTAGTCAATTATATTCTAGGTGGAGTATTAATATGATTATTGTAATGATGCGTTAAAATAAAATAGAAGTAAAATTGAAATTATAAAATTTTATAGAATAACATATTAATAATTTTAAATAATCAAATGCCTTGTAGTTATACCTATTAAAAGGTAATACAATGATTCCAATTCTTAAATATTTTAAACATAATCTGAGGAAAAAAATGTGTAATTTTTTACACCAAGCACTGTTGGTTTTGTAATGTGGTGTTGTATATAAATCTAACTTTATTGTTTCTATGAGGTTTACGAAAATTCTAAATAATAAATCATGGCAGACAATGTAGTTGTTTCAAATATGGTAGATGTATAATGGCAATTGCACTTATAACTATTGCGTTTAATGGACAATGAGTAAAAGTTTAAGGAGTATAAACTTGATTGTTTTCCTGGGAATAGAAAAATTGGCTAGTTAAGCTAATCTTTTATAAAATATTATATAGGTAGGTACATATTTTTAGAAGCCAATACGAGGCCCAATACAGTTGATGATTAAAGTATGTATGATGTTTCTTTATGTTTAAATATTGTGTTTGCAACTATTGCTATAAATTCTACATTATTATTGTAAACTTGTTAATGTGTCGGCACTAGGGATTTTCTAATAGTATATTGTACGAATATACAGTGATTAGTGGTTACTAGGTATAACACGCAGATGAAACGATTAAAATCGATTAAAAAACCTACACACATTATTATAATTATTAAAATATTATATTCGATTTCAATAAATCATCACACATTGTAGCATGATATTATTATAATATAGTATATTATAATGCGCATCTTAAACCACGTGTGTCGGTGATTGTGCGTTCGCGTATTTTGACGGTGCTGCTCGTCCACGGTGCGCCGGCGGAAGGATTAATCGGACGATAAATATTATTATGGAGGCTGACGAAAAACCGACGTACGTACTGGTTGGGGAGGGGAGGGGAGGAGACGAACCGAAATTCCCTCGGCAGGAAATTTCACCTACGCGCGCTGTTGTAATATTTCGAAAATGATTGCAAAATAGTGATTGTACATTATCATGTATAATAATATATATAGTAGGGCTACGCGCGAGCTTTCTTAGAGGACGCCGAGATTCTTCGCAGGAATTTTCAATGGCCGTCGCAGCATTTCCTCGGACACCGCGGCGTGTTACGTATATAATATTATATTATGGCGATACGACCGCGGTTCTGGTACAAGCCGGTATTTATATGTGCGCGCGATGCGCGTATTATTGTGATATTATATTATAATGATACGGTGCTGCAGCAGCGGTCGGTTTTTGCGCAACGAAAACAACGCACCACCTCCGCCACGGCCCCCCAATATTATAATTTCATACAGTGGTACATAGCAGCAGTATAGTAGTAGTATACACAGTAAGTATGTCGGAGTCGACCTTGAGCAGCGGTAGCGTCGACGACAGCATTTTGAAGGTTCCTGTGGTACATATATTATTATGTACCTACTACCTATAGGTACAGGGTGTTCCGTGAGGATTGTTTATCGATCGCATAAGATGTTTCCTACAGCCAATCGATAAAGATGAAAAGTAAATAAAACAAATATTGTTTAGCTTGATTGTTCATTTTGTAATATTTTTGTAAATTTTCAAATTATTCTATGTAAAGATGTTCAAAATATTATCAAGATATTATAGAGATTATGAAAGTAATCGGATAGTCAATATGTTCGGAAAAATCAACTCTGAATAAACTAAATAGTTATTAACAATTAACCTCTGATATTACAAAATATTGTATGCATAGCAATGTATAAAAGGTATCTTATTTAAGTTGTACACAAAACAAAAACAAAAAAAATGTTTTTTTATTAAAAAATGATTAAAAAGTGAAATGTTTAGTTACGCGGTTTTTTTTTTTTTTTAAAAAAAAAACGGATATCTAAAGCATTGTATATTATTCACCGTGGTCTGCCATCTGCGTACGTGTGCTATTTCTGATTTGTACTACAATATTCACACGAATGTATTACTTTTTCACACCTATAGTAATATTATAATTTATGTATGGTGATGCAAATAATAGAATATTGTAATATTATATAGTAGGTACTGTCGAGATCATACCATTATTTTCATCATCTCGTCCCGGCTATAGTGAAACGTGAATACCACGTGCTTATAATAATTATCATCCGCAAATGTGTGTGCGAGTCAAGTGACATAAAATATCGCCTGGCGAACGCATAACGTTGCACCAACGAACACAAAATGCATAGGTATAATGACGCCGCAAGGTAGCGGCACTGCAGAAAACTGCAACGCACTCGACACTCGTAAATCAAGTACTCGAATATATTATAATATTTCGTGTAATTAATTACAGGTACGCGAATAACATTATATAAATTAACCTCCACGTACATTTTCATTGAAAAAACACCGGCATACGGTATTTTAATTATGCACGCAGGGCACGGATAATTTATATGCGATTGAAAATATTATGTCCATATAGTAACAATGTCGTTTATTACGATAATATTTATTAAGCTTTTTATCAAAATCGTTACACAGTTATTGTTTATATTAATCACTATCCATAAACAGGGAAACAGCGCAAGTTCACATTTATTACCATTTTTCAGAAAAATCAAAAATATGATCGTCTTTGAACATATTAGGATTTCTAGATCTATAAATATTCTAGATTTTAGTACCAAGGCTAAACATTTTTACTATACTTATTTTTGGGAGTAAAATAAAAAAAAAATTGTTTATCACTCAAATTGATTTTCATTTAGGAAATTTTATGGCATTTTAACAGCAATTCTATAATAACCTTTATATAAAATGAATCAAGTATATAAGTAAATTTAGTTTCTTTAATTATTTTTGATAAATTTTAAATATTTTACAAATCAAATAAACATTACATATTTCTACTTATATAAGTTTTTCAAAAAACGCATTTTTAACTACCGATAACTTTTTTACGAATATCTTGTGACAACTTTTATATGTAATTAATAATAGTTAACATGTAATAGCCGTTCATCATCTAAAAATGGATAGTTTTGACAAAGAGTTTGTAACAATAAATAATTTCCACGGTGGAGACAAAAGTTGAATATCCACAACTTTCATCGTAATTCATAAACAAAATTTCAGAAATAATAAAAGATGATATGTGATCTGATGAGTCAGATCAGTGTACGAACACGAATGGTTTTTGTATATAGCTATGTATTTGGCAAATTACTAATATGACACGTCACTTACTAAATAGCTTGTCACGTTACGAGTCATATCACATGTTACGTTATTTTGGTGGCATGTCATGCCCATAATACTTAACACGAATTACACAGCACTTCAATGAACTTTTTGTATTTTTACAATATCTCTTTTTGGATTTTCCAGAAGATTTGATAATATGCCAATATAACACCGTCAACAGAGATCGAGTAAAGAACTATTCATTTTGGTCACCGGCCGTCGAATATTTACTAGTTCCAAGTTTTCTCTTTCTTGATGCTATGTTGTCATTTGTTTCATAATATAAATGTACACTGTATTTACAATATTGTTAAGACGCAGTTTTTGGAAAGAATTGTGCAACTATGTTTAATGGCAGGTGAGAAATCACAATGTTGGAAGCCTATGTGCAATTGTTTGTACACATTATCACTACAGTTAGAAGATCAGATAGTATCGCACTGTAGGATCTATGAAAATCAGAGCCGATGGATTTGCTGCTACAATACAAATAGTATTGTTATAGTGTCCTAACTTATTGGAGCGGATTAAGGGGATTGCAGCCATGATTTTTTGTATCTGTATCAGCTATCATATGCAAAATATAAAGTTTTTGATGTTTCATATTTCCAACATACCGGTCGATCAATTAATGGGATAAGAATTTGGAAAACTGATTTCAATTCGGATAGTTAAGCTTACTTTAAATTGACTTATCCACTTCTTCGATTTAATTCCTCAACATTTCACGAAATAGAATTAGAAAAATTGGAAATATAAAAATCAACAAAAGTTAATTTTGGCTATGTTGAGAACAAAATTTAAAAATAGTGAAATTCGATCTGAACAAGAAGATGTTACAACGTCTTTAAAATCTTTGTCGCATTTACTGATCGAACGGTAGGTTGGAAATAGAAAATAATAAATAAATAAATACCAATGTTGCACGCGTAATAGACGGAGACAAAAAAATCATGGCTTGCAATGGCCCTTAAGCCAATAATATCAAGTCCACTGTACATATTATAGTTTTGAGGTATAATAATATATTCCAACTATATCTAAGTTAATGTTTTACTGAATGTACGACTGACGGTACATAATATATATATATTCTCGGAAGGAGTTGAAAAGTGTTTCTTTGACGTTTTCGTTCGAGACGTGCACCGCAAAGGTGGTCACGTACAATTAATATAGTGAATATAGTGAGTGTATATTATATGTATATATACCTCGAAGGCCCTTCCATCTTTGTCATTTCAAAGTTAACACCACGTAGTTGACACGACAATGTGGTCGGAGAGAACAATATGAATAATATATAATTCGCGAAGCCGTTGTGTACATAAAACGGAACGCACGCACGCACGCACGTGAAGAAGCGCACGCGATAAATTACGCTTCGGGTACCAAAAGTACGGTGTATAATTGTTTAAACGTGCACGCGGCTTCGGCGTCAATGAAATTACGATATTATTATTACTGCACACAGCGCGACGTATGTATTATTATTATTTAAAACATGGAATGGCGATTATCACCATATTATTATTATTATTATTATTAGGTATTGCGTCCGCCCGTCCGGCCGATCGTGAGTCTGAACTGTATAAATTGCGCGCGCCCCGGGTTTATCGCCGCGGCGATCTGAGCGACCGACCGACCGAGGTTGAATTTATGTTGTTGTATCGACCGACACACCGAGCCCGGGCGTCGTAAATATTACTTTATGCAATTGCAATAGCGCGAACGGTTTCTTTAAATTTTTTTCGTCTATTAATTACTCTTACGCGAGATGTATCCGTTTTGCTGGCGGATTGTTACACACACCCGCGATATAGGATCAATATATTGTAATACGTGAGGACGATCACCGTACACGGTTGACGAGCAGCGGAAAACAATTTGGAATTTCGACTACATCCACGATCAGACAAATAATATATTATAAAATTAACACGATACCAGTGTAGAAAGTCGATTTCTTTATGCGTGGCGTTACGTTTTTTTTTTTTTTTTATTTGCTTTTTTGCCGCCGTTCACACCGCGCTACTGTACAACCTGTGTATACATAGTGAGTGCCATGTTCCGGATTCATGAGAAACACAATCCGCGGGAGAGGAGAATAAGAAAACGGAAAACACTAAAAAAAGTAAAATAAATTCAATTTTAAAAAATGCGTATCCGCTTACGTCTACGGTTTAACCGGTACCTCGGACCGATCGAATCACACATGGCGATGCGTCCACGAGAATCTTGCATTTCGACCCGGCCAGAGTCTACAATTTCAAAATATTTAATATTATTTACGTACTTGTTTACACGCGATTGTTGCATAATATAATATCCTCTCCAAGGACGACATGCGAGTACTCCCCGAGCACTCGATTATCGACATTTGGTCCCTGGCCGGTGTGGCGGTGTCGTTGTAATTAATAAGTTGAACAAATATGGTGCAATGTTGTAAGCTTTTGAGTCCATTTTAAAATTTGCCTGGTAATGTAATTGGTTTATAGTCCTGAAAATATATTAGTTAGTTATTCTATGCTAAATATAAAACAATTCGTTTTATTTGTAAGGGGGCTTCGATAGTTAGGGATCTATAGTTAAATATATTAGTTAGTTATTCTATGCTAAATATAAAACAATTCGTTTTATTTGTAAGGCGAGATCGATAGTTAGGGTCATTACACCCCCCATCCACCATGAACTGAATGTGTCCAAATGATAGGGGTATAAGGAGTGTTGGAACTCGTGATTAGTTGATTGGATAATGGGTTTGAGTTTGACGGGGAAATATATAGTGGATTAAAAATGGCTTGAAAGTTTTACTATATAATATGAACTTTTCATGAATTAAACCAAACCGTTTGGTAGGCGTTTTAAAGACGACCATCTGGAATTCATTTATCATCTCGGTTCACTGTTGATGGTCATTTCCAAGAAGATTTTTCTACTGTATCACATTCATGAATTGTTGCGAAAAACTTATAGGAATCATTAGGAGGATCGTGGAAGGTAACGGTGCCGAACTGGCTTTGGAATTTTATGACATGTATATGTCTTATGGCTGGGGGTCATTCTGTTAATTTGTCCGACACCGAGAATGTTATCATGACGTATGGGTCATTCGTCACGAGTGTATCGATATTTCCGACAAAAACATTGATGTTGTAAAAAATCGATGTTTACCTGAATAAGTTATATGAAAAATTGTACCTATTTGAATGCCTACTGAATGTCTACTGAATATAGTTGACATAAGAATGTCGATGTCAATTTGGTAGAAACAATACATATACATGTACCGATGTATCTGTATGTAGTGTAGATACTCTTAGTTTTTTTTCTTCTTCTTTTCCTCAAACATGCCAATACCGGAAGATCCTGGGGATCCGACAGTTCTGGCTACTGGCTATCACGTCCACACACGCGCGATTTCTTTTGGACGAGCAACTATACGAGTATACGTTTCGGAGCGGCGCCGCGAAGATATCAATCGCGCGAAGGTATTTCCCCGTCAACGACGGCGTCTTATGACCACCGTAGTTACTCGTCACTGGCGCATAACCGATGGGAATTATTGTACGCGCCATCGTTTAAAACATGCTCGATTACACCACGGGGCAAGATGCATAAACGCCGCTCTATAAAAGGCAAACGGCCGATTAGCGTTTACTGATTACCGATTAATTGCAAGAGTGCACGACGTATATATTACATTATTATTATAATCGATCGTTGTACGCGTGCCGACGTCATCGGTTCGTCTCGTACGTCCATGATGTAAACCAAGCACTGATGAGTTCCACTGTCATATAGCTGCACTAATTTACGATATGTCTGATGTCTCTGAACTGCAGGAGTCAGCCCGAGTTCGGTCTCGGATCGGGTCAAATCGGTGGTGCCGGCGCCGAGCGGTCGTTCACACGAATCACAAGGGCTTTCAGATTACTGTGTCGCCCTATAGGGATCCGAAAATTACAACGGGATGTGGCGAAAAAATTAAGAATTTTATTTTCAATTCGTTTTGGAAGTATACGTGATCTATGGTATTCGTTTTGATTGATTAGGTAAGCCAAATTAGACTTAATATAATCATCAAAATTGTGACATAAATGAAATAATATTTTTATTTTTGTTTTTCATAAGGATTAAATTATTAAGAAGGGTAAAAAATGCATCAAATTGGCAGGTGGTTTGCAAAACTCTTGTGAACGCTCAAGGATTACGTAAAATAAAAGGTTGGGAAGAAATATTAATTTAGGTGTCTTACGGACGCTTTTGAACTAAATCAAATTTAGATTTTATTGTTGGTTAAATCGTTACATTTATTGACAGTACATTATTATTAAGTCCATTGCACTTATGCATTTCGATCGAATTACCCACACGATTACCGTTTATTATGAACTATTGCTCATCTATGCATGAGCTTCATCTTCATGTGTTTAAAATGAAATATTATGGTTGCAAATAGGTGAATGGAAAATGATAACTAAATTGTTTGTTTTCTAAAATATTGTGGACGTCATGCTATTACAGTAAAAGCATTACCATATGGACTATATAGTTCGTATTTTCCAACATAAAACTCCCTCTACATTCATCGTGGGTTCATATGCGTAGGTATTATTTTTAAACTGGTAACTGTATAGCGTTAATCTTTCGATGGTTAAACGAAGTTGTCTAAAATCTTAAAGAACTCTGTCGATTATGTAGTTGAAATTATTGTAGTATTAGACTAGTTGACGCCTTCTATTAATCCCATGGTTTTGGGTATAATCTTTGGTCATTATTGCTATTTCGTGATGATGGTTATCTGATTTTTTCGAATGTGGAACACCCAAAATTAATTTTCAACGGAATAATATGTTATTTAATTTTTTTTTTTCCGTTTGGATATAATGCATCCTCAAAAGAGGGGAATTATGGGTTAGTTGTTTTCTAAAAAAAAAAAATAAATAAATAAATAAATAAATAATGAATATCATTTGGCCAAACATAAAAAGATAGTAAAAATAGTTTTCTTTGTGATTTTATCAAATAATATCATACACAATGTGCAACCAACTGGGATTTAACGTTTCGCAAACATGTACATTTTTAATATTGTTAATCCTTATAATATACCAAATCTGTCCTGCTAACTGCTTAATGCAGAAAGCCATGTTACTATAATAGTGTACAATACATTTGTACTCGAAATAGAGATTAATATTCCTCCAACAATTTTTCTACTTTAAAAGATGCTCATATTATGTTCACTAGAATAGTATTTGAAAAATGTAAAACCATAAACTCGTATTCATAGGTAATATATTGCACAGATAATATAAACTAGAAAAAAAAAATAAATACAATTATATTTTTCAGAAAATATTCTTACTGCAGTCACCCGGAAAACGTCATAATATATTATTATAACATTATATATCTATACTGTGGCTTATTCCATTCGTAGTTTTCATGGATGGACGCTCATCACATGCATATTTACGGAATATTTTACAAAGAAAAGAATATACCTAATATGAACGTTATTTGGACGAACGGAAAAACTACTGTATTGTGTGCGTGTGTGGCGCGCAGCGTTTTTACGAGACAACAACAAAAACAACAATGAACGCCGAAAGAAAACAATATTAACATTGATTAAATATGCTTAAAGATATAAATTTAAATGTTAAATCGATGATATGGTTAACCTATTATAATAATATTACAATGTTATTTCGATTTCAGTACTAATATTCTCATAATGAAATACTCATAACAACCAATAATATCCAATGATATAAAAATGTAGTAGGATTTTACCGTTGAAAACAAAATGTACGAATTTCGTTGCATGAGGCCCTTATGATCTTTATCAAAGACCGGACGAATAGTAATTGACTTTATCAAGAATGACAATATGATAAACAAGAAAATATGGTTTCAAATATCATAAAAATGTTAAATTGTACATCATTTGCCTAGCAGTCAACTAACTGACTAAGAGGCCCTAACTCGTAATAGACATTTAAAGATTATAGGTGCCAAGTGTACAGTAAAATTGCGTAATATACTAATTCTTTGAATATTTTTGTCGTTAATAAGCCCGATTTGACTATAATATGTCCATGACGCATAAATACAACGTAAATAATAAAATGGCTGCTAATAACAGTGTTCTGATAATCGATTCACTAGATACTTGCAGGTCGCGTCGTAGAACAGTGATTTGGCACGAGTTGTCGTTCATTACTTTGGTACAAGCATGCAGATCAGTCTATTATCATTACACGACCGCTTTACAATATTATCATTATTATTACTGCAACAATAACCGTCCGATCAAAACAAAACGGTAATTTTATCATCACCAGTACCGCTTGTACACATGTGCACGTGAGCTCCCCCCCATCCTGTTTTCGAGCTATCCTATAACCTTCGTACGAATTTCCCAACCGATTTGCGAAAGAATAAAATCCGTAGACATGACAATATTCTGAAATCTGCGTGGAAAATCATAATATAAAGTAATATAATTATTGCGATATCACCACGAAAGAGCAAGCGGTGTACGGTTAACTTGAAAATGCGTGGCCAACTTCACGCACGTTGCGCCATAATAATAATATTAGGTATTTTGTATAAGAGGTCGCTTTCTTCAGATTTTTGTCTATCGGCAAACGTATAGGGGGAGGAGTAAATTGCTTCACGTCATTATTAAATCACACATTATTTCCGAGGTCTAAGCTGCAGTGAAAACCGAGCGTTTTTTTTTGTGTTCAACACGACAAACAGTGGCAAAGCCTGAATACGTAAAATGTTCAACAAAACTACGTTTAGGCACATAGTTGTGATGTGGTAACTTAATTGATTTCTTTACCGATTTTTTCCAACACCAAATTATGCTAAAAACGTATTGGTGTTATCACAATGTTCTTTTTCATCTTAATCTCTCTCTGCATTTCAAAACTTTCATGTGACAAATTATTCGATGATAATGAAGAAACAAAACTAGATCCACCATGGAAGTGATCCATTATGGATTAATCAAAAAATATTATAGAATTGAATATCATAAATTTGAATTTATAGTTGGGTCACCGATGTCATTATTTATAGATTGTGAACAGGATAACCATGAATGTAAAACAAAATAAAATGAAGACATAAAAAAAAAAATTCGTTCGAAAAAAAATGTCTCAATTATTGAAATATTGATTGACGATATTGAAATTGTATTGAAGCTGTTAATACTTGTTTGTCATGTAAATAATTACAATTATTACATTATCTCTGATGCAGATGCAAGCATTTTAGACAGCGATAACCATCTGATTTTAATATTATTTGTTTTCATTGCAATGCGAGCAATGTTGTCCTTGATGTTGTATTACATTTAGGTAAACGTTTGTTGCCTCATCAAATAAAATATACGTACCTGTTATGGTTTCGTCTAATATTATAATATTATTTTGACGCTCACTTACTTGTTGGTGACAACAAAATTAAATTATGTTTCTATCATTTCCTGAGAGCAGATTTGGCATCTATTGTATATATATATATATATATATATATATATATTATGTGTTTGACAACTGCTTGTGTTCGTGTCATCATAATGTAGTATTATGATTTTCAAGATGAAATAAGCACACAAGACAACGTTATTCTATACATTTTTTTCACAAACCATACTAAAATATTGTACACATTGTATTAATGCAACCGATCGCAATCGTGATGAATAAAATGCAATATAGTATATACGGATAATATGTTAATTATCAGTTAGTTGACGTTAATCGATGTCTGATGATGTTTAGAATTTTTACGTTTCTGTTAATTTTTAAAGATTTACCGCGTTGCTAAACTACGATGCACACTATGATACGACGTAAGTCGTTCGTACGTAATATGCCTATACATGGTGTAGCGCGTGGACTAAGTACGCACGTGCGTATATTATGTACATCACAACAAAGAAATTCCCAATGGATTAAGATTTTTCGAGAAAAATAAAAACAAAAGAACGATATTGATATCATTAATCCACGCAGCTGTATAATAATATTTTATTGTCCGCGCGCAAAAACACGTTTATATTATATTATATAGTTGTTGTGCAAGAGTGTCGACCTTATAAATAATGTATTTTACGTCAAAACGATATGCCTGGCAATTTGCGCGTCGTAACTATTCCCGCGGATTATGATGATGGTTGTATTATATATATATATATATATATATATATATACATTATTGTTGCATCGTCCTATTTCGTTGTCGATCCCGGAGCGGATTTCGTTCAGGTGAGTTCACCACGTGTAATATTGTGCGCGATGTACGCAATCGGAAAATAACAAAAACCACCTCGATAGCCGTGGTATAGACACGTTAAGACCAGTTCAAGTACAGTAGGTACGTTGTCTATTATTTAGATTATAAAGCTGCCACACAATGAATCAGATCGGAACAGAATCGAATTCTTACAATCGGATCGTCTTGAAACGGAAACCATTTTTGTCCGCACATAGCGTCGGAATAAATCGGGATTCACGTCCCACGGCCACATAAAATTTATGCATTTGGTTCTACGTAACACTTTCGTTAATATTTTAATATTAAACATTATTATTATTATAATTATTTTTTTTTTTTTGCTATGAATATGTAAGAAATTAAAAGCAAATAAAATATCTTATACATATATATTTTAAAGTATTTTACAATATGTAGTAGCAATATGAACAAATCAGCGCTAAAGTAGAGATTCATAAATTATAACTAAGTAATGGGAACTGTTGTCCGACAGGATAATGTACAGTAGTCATTTAATATTGTTAAAATAATCTTTGCCAGTAATTTTACGTATATTATGTAGAATTGTGACATCGAGGCAAAACATATAATAATACAGATTTAAAAAAAAAGAGGATTAAAAACATGAAGAGACTTCGATGGTGATTTTGTGACTCGATCATTATAGGGAACTTATGATTTTTTATATGTTTACTAAATTTCTTTTCTGTGTGTTTATCTATACATCAATTCAATAGGTATGTACGACAAATGTTTATTAAGTACGTTCTATGTAACACAGTATTGTAAAAATATGTAAATTTTTAGCTTTATAATTTTTAATTAAATTTACATAAATAATCGTATATATATATATATATTTTAAAATAAAAAGCCAATTAAACCTTTAATAAGATATATATATATATATATATAAATATATTATAATATAAACTAATTTAATTCCATCTTAGGAAAAACATTAAATCGATACTTGAAATAAACACGAACAAAGAGCAGTGAAATATCTGTGTGCGATGATACACGTAACTCATATTGTTGAGTATTTTTAAAGTTTTTCAACATTTAATTAAAAATTTACCGTACTTAAACTTATTTTTATTATCACCGTTATCTTTATCATTTTTTATTAAGATGGAATGATGGAAGATGGAAGATGAACAAAGTTTTTATACAACTTTATACATTTTCAATTTTGAAAATGGACTTTTGGCAAAGATAAATAACAATTTAGATCATCACTGTGCGACGGTTTATAGTAATTAGTAAATAATATTATTAATTTTTGAAAATTATGTTTCAATTTGTTTGATAACGCATTATCCATCTACCTATATTTATATACTATTAAAATACCAGGTACTGGCTTACTCACTGATAAATGTATAAGTGAAGAGTCAAAACTATCAAATATACCAATTTATTTGAAATTTCGAGAAAATGTACTTATTACTATGTACAATATGCGTGACCTAAGAATGAATTGTTCGAAAATCTTATTTTTAAAGATAACAGCTTTGGGCTCTGGGCTGTATATATTTATTTCAAGTTATGTCGAGTTACATCCTGGAAGATGTAATTTCCTGATTCGTTGTTTATTATAAACGAAACCGTCATGTTTATAAACGAGCAGGGTAGTAATACATTTTTTAATCCTATTCTATAATACTCCACCCCATACATATTGACGCGGTGCGTTATTTCTTCTCAGCTGTACAACCGGATCGTTCACATACATAGGTGTAAAATTGCAAGAGAAATATAAGGTGCGGTGGCTCATTGGTCACGCGTCGGCCTTTTCAGCACGTGTGATCGCGGGTTCAAAACTGTACCGTCGCTAAATTTTTAACTCGTCATTTTACATCTATGACACCCCTCACGGCAACCGCGTGGGGCCGTGTCAATATTGTTTATAGTTGTACGTCTGATGCACATGATTCCTAGTACCTTAAATAGTACAAAGTTCTTACGTTCACGTTCACCTGTAAAAACGGATTTGCGTGCGCGTTACAAAAAAAATCCCTTTTGTTATAGATAATAATAATAATAATAATAATAATAACAACAGTATTACGCGGTGCGCGGCCGATGATGTCCGCGAAACTAGAACAGAAACGTCAAGCACAATAATTACGCATAAAATAAATAATATCTTGAGCGCATAATAATACATACCTAATATGTATTGGGTACGCGTCGTACAGATGAGTTGTGGTATAGAGTAGCGTATACACGTATCGCTGAGCGACGGCTAAAGTAGTAATAATAATAATAACGATAATTTTTATAATGGCGCAGTGTCTTCACTCCGGATCGAGCAGCGTTGCGGTGCGTACGCGAGCGTATTTATATAATATACCTACATACATACAGGTACATCATATTGGGTACGACGTGTAATACACACACACACACACACACACACACACACACACACACATACATACACACACACACACACACACACACATACATACACACACACACACACACACACACACACACACATACACATACACATAAAAAGCAGCGCGAGAGCAATATATTATATCGACCCGGCGGATTCCCACAGTCTCTTCCATTACACCGTGTAATTACGTGTAATCGGTTTTTTTTCTTCTCCTCCACCTCCTCATCACCGTCCGACACATATACGTGTATTATATGCGTATATATGTAATGTAGTTGCCGGTCTGCTCGCGGTCTCATTTTCGTTTTACAGATGCGAAACCAGTGTCGTCCGTCGCATGCGGCGGCGGCGGCGGCGGCGTCATCCGCACAACCGATTATCCGCATTGTTATTGTTCCCCTCCCCTCCCCATTCCCCGGTATTCTGTATATAATAATATATATTGTATGCACACATCATCGTGTACATACGACTGCAGTTGTACGGCTATATAGCGTTGTGCATATACATGTATATCAAGTGCATCGTATTATTATATACACGTACGTGTTGTGTGCATATCTTACACTCTTCTTATCTCCTCCACTTGCTCAATATATAATAATATGATAATATTATGTCCTTCTCTGTCCGTCTCTGTCCTCTCTCTCCGACGAACACGACGACGCGTACGGTACGCAATATAATATCGGGTCAGACGTCGTCGTCGTCGTCGTCGTCGCCGCGCGTCCATATAGGCGTGCGCGCGTTTACTGCAATAAAAATAATGCGATAATGCGATTGTTTTGCCGAGCACGCCTCGCCGCCGCCGGTCGCCAGAACAATAATTCCGACCGCCGCCGTCTCTATATGTGTCGACTTTTAATTGTTATTTTATTAAATAAAACGAATATAACAAGCAGAACGTGCCGTGAGTGGCTAACGGATGCAGTGCCCGCGGTTGACGCCGCCACCGCGTCGTCGGCCGGATACACATGTTTATAAGTGTTTCTTGCGTTTGTATATACGCTATATATATGTATAAAATACGTGTAGGTACGTACCTATACGTACTCAGGCTCTCTCTCTCTCTCTCCATCTCTCTCTCGATTTCTCGACGTGACCATCGTTTATCGATTAATGTGATTCGATATCACTAATCCGGGGCCCAAATTTTTGGGTAAAATCGTAAAAAATGAAATTTAAAACCACAATTATGTAACTGGTTCGTTTTCCTGGTAAACTGCAGATCACCGTCAACCGGTTAATCTGCTATCTCTTTTGCACTGTATAGTGATATCGCCACAGAATCGATGACATTTTGTCTAATCTGTGATGTAGTCGCTATACTCGCAGATACCCGATGTCTTGCTCCAGATATCCGGGTCAGAGAAAAAGTTAAGAAGTACTTACACCAGTTTTGTGAATCCAATTTACAGTTTTTCTTTTCGTAAATACTAATAATTACTGATGATGCAGCTCTAGTTATTTATCAGACAATTCAACCGGATGATAGTATCTTAAATCATAATTATTTTAAAATGTAATTAAATATTATTACTAGATACCAATCAAGAATATTAACTCGAATACTAATATTTTGACCGCTCGATAAGGTGGCTGGGAGTAATGGGAGATACGACCTGATTTTTCATTGCGGATGTCACTGACTGGGGATATCGTCACCATATTGTGTTTTAATACTATGATGCAAGTGTGGTACCTACCTATAGTACGTATTTAATGTCTTCGATTTATTCTCTGCCGGTAACGCATATTATACAAATTGTTATTTATTTAGTTTCTATAGCCATCGAGGTATAATACCTATACTATAAATGTAGCTGCAGGTTATTTGTTTATAGTGTTATTTGGAGCACATAATAATAAATTGTGGCATGCTCGAGGCCGTTCCATTTTTATTGACCCTTTTGTGCGCGTGTGGAATAAAAAAAAAAAAAATTCGTAGCCCCTTTCGCTGGTGACCCCCGCCGGCGATACCAAGTAAATATTATCCTCTTCGCCACCGCCGCGAACTGTTCTTGTGAAAACAATCGTGCACAGACGGTCTTTTATACTTTTTCCGGCTCCATCACTTAAAGTGTGTGTACGTTTGTTTAACCAAGTGCGCGATAACAATATTTGAAAATCCTATGGTAATCAATGAATGGAAGGTTTTTATAAAATTGTCATTAGTTATTAAGTCAAAAGTTGAGTGGCACTTTGTAGTCAGGGCGAAATGTTCTACGGCACTCGTTCGATATGTGTATTAAAAAGAACTATAAAACCCACCAAACGAACGAGTGTACCAAGGACCGAAATAGTCCTCGCTAAGTGCACATTCTTTGCACCTTAGACCACACCATAAACTTCAAGAGATGCTTAGGCGTTTGAGTTTCTTATAAAAAATACGCCTCAAATATTCAAACTGTCAAGATTCCAGAACCTTTGACTCAACCCAGAATCAAATCATGTGCAGAGGTTACCATTGTCAAAATATGAATACAAAACAGAGCTCTATTAACTATCTATATCAATTAAACTCTAAACTCATAAATATTAATCTACTGGTGTAAATTTTTTCCTCAATTCTAAATGTACTAATCGCTAATCTCTGCATAATTACTATCGCAAACAACCTCGTTAACTCTATTTAAAGCTGTATTCAAACTGTAATTGCATTATCCCGACATTTATATCTTAATCATCAAAATATTTTTAATGTGACTTATATTATGGAGATTATTATTAAAACTATTAAAAGTGTACAAATAAAAATACAAAATACTTGGTGTGGTGAAATATTTGAATTTACAATAAATAAAAAAATAAAAAAATTTAATATTACGGATCTCACATTGTTGTACATTATGTGGTTTTTTAAGATATATAATGCTGGGAAAATCGCGATGAAACCCGACAAATGGTAAACGTATATTTAAGGCATTTTGTGGTAATCATAGCCAGTTCCGTTTTTGGTAAGACCGCAGGATAAAATACCCATATTATACCTTCCGATAATCAATAATAATATATAATAATTATATTAACGTTTCGATCGGATCCTGAAAAAAAAAGAACTCGTTGGAACCACGTTGACCGAAAACGTACAGTTATTAGTATATCGATACGAACCATATAGTGTGCTAGTAACGCAAGGACACTGTTATAATACTGTTGACGGGAAAATCAGCTGACCGGCGACGTGCATGTGGATTGTCCTGAATTTTATTTTATTATTTCATCCAAGTGACCGGTCGCGATACCATCATTATTGTGTCGCACACCCACGCACGTGACCCTAAATCGTTCAAGTCTCCGGCAACAGTTACCGCGCCTAATGATATTCGCACGCAAGCCGTTCGATTTCGATGCCACAACGCAACAATATTACAATACGATTTTACGATTTTCACTCTTCGACAACTACGATCCGTAATAATAGTAATAATAATAATAATAATAATAATAATAATAATAATAATAATAATAATAATAATAATAATAATAATAATAATAATTTGTAATCATCGAACGCACAAACAACGGACCGCAACGGGCGTACCTACACGGTGAAACGCTCGTGTAAGACTTTGTCGTTTAACAATAAGACCGTGGTCTAATCTGGTATACCTGCGTTGTATAATATTAGAATATAATATTACCACTGCACACGTGCAATTCGATTTGTCCAACAGTCGTCGGGGAACACGAGCAGCTCTCCGACGCATACGTGTGCTGTACGTACACTTTATTATAATGGTTATAATGATGCGACATGTCCTATGCAGCATGTGCTTTCTGTTATTATCGATTAGATAGATAGTAGGTACACACTATATTTTAATGGTTGACGAACACCGAGAACAACGAAAATAGAATCGGTCGTTTTCATCGACGAACCGTGGGTTGGTGTAATCGTCACAGAAACCCGAAGAATAATAATTTGCCTACCGGTACCGTCGAATACGCTAAAAATCGATAAGCGATTACGGAAAGCGGTATACATGCAATGACATTGAGCCCTGTAGACAGAGTTGTCGTCGATGGTCAACAAATCTGTGTTCAAAAACATATTTCCGGTAATTATAGGTTTAACAAGTAGAGTAAAGTTATCAGACTTAAATGATATAACACTGCAGCTATATTTATGTTTATACTCCGGTTTTTACGATATTTTCATTTTTGAACGAGTTGTGAACATGTGAAATATTAATATTTAAAAAAATTCTGAAAAAACCTTGAAGATTAAAATATCTTACAACCATACCACGTCTGTTCACCAAGTTTTTTCCTTTGAGTTTGGTAGTAGGCAGATCAGTTTACTCTAATATTAAAGCATGCAATCGGTTCAACCGAACTCATATATTACTGTGTGTAATTGCTATAGATGGATACGACTGCACGCCATGTATTATAATAGGTGTGGCGTTCTCTTTATATTTTTACTATCAATTTTTATTTTTATTTTTTTACATTTATATATAGGAAAAGTTCTAAAAATAACAAATGTATTCAACGTTACGTTTATCAACACGGGACAAATGCAATTAGTAAACTTTTCTTCGAAAACTACTATAGTACACGTTGCGTGTCGACTTTGCAGCACGCATAGTATATATACAGTCGAAGGCGTGTAAAATTATAGGTACCTGTAGCGTGACGAATAATCGATCCGCAGCCGAATTGCTTTGGCTGAACATTGCCTCAACACAACGGCTGCGCAATGCGACCACTAACCAGGGTCGAACAAATGCATTCCACGTCAGTGTTGCCACGACCTCATCAGGATCTATTATTGTTCTCTTGCGTTACTAACATCGATCCAAATAGAACACATATATAATTATAACTGGGGCTGGGATTTTAATGTCCTTAAATATCGCGAAAAATGACCTTAAAAAAATCCAAAAATGACCAAAAAAAAAAAACTCATAAAATGTCTTTAAAATTTATTTGAAATAGCTTAAAATTCAAAAAAATTACATTACACGTAAATGAAGATTTTATTTTACTTTATATATTAATAAAAAAAAAAATTCTTTACTGTTACATTGAATCACAAGAGGGTGCTTTAGGTTTTCAAATAGAAATGCCCTCCTGTTGTCCACCAATAAGTTTTTGTAGATAGAAATAAAGCTTATTTCTACATCTACTGAATTTATAAACGAGTATTTCAAGTACGTCAAATCACTCGCTCTAAGATCATCCGGAAATTAATTTTTTGTACCTTCTTGTCCGATTTAAATGTCAAATATATTGGAAATATTTTTGAATCCTTCATTTTTTTTAAAAACCGTATTAAGTTTTTGATAAATATTATATCATAAATGTATAGTAAAATTTTGAATTTAAAAAATAAACTCCGAAATACCGAAAATGACCTCCAAAAAATGAGCCCTTATAATCAAAAATTGTCGAAAAATGAAAAAAAAGCAAAATAAAATGTCTTATTCTAATTTAATAAAATACCAGAGACATATTTGTTATAAAACGAGTATCGTACAGAAAGCTTCAGATTAAAATGTGAAGTGCAGTGAAATCCCAGCTCTAATTATAAAACTATACCGTGTTCTAGTTGGTCTATATTATTTTATTTTCCAAATTATGTTTGCAAACGATTACATTTTCATTTTACGCGTACAACATGAGCTACTATATTGCGTGTTTGTATTAATACGGTTATTGGCTAATGAGCCTTATGACGTAATATAATATTATGACGTTTAACAATGTCGCGGCTACATAATCGAACGATCTATTCGTTCCATGAGGATAGCTTTGGCACGTTATAACCAGTGATGTTCCCATCAATTTTGTCTATACATTGATAAGTCTCTCATATTATGGGAAATTTTTGTGATAAATATGGTGATGGTATTAGGTTTGATTATAGATATGTAAATAGATTTTAACAAAAAAATGTTAATAGTAATAAGCTGGGGTCGTCTGGAGAAAAATATTATTATCCATCATAAAATGTATTTAAACAATAATTGTTAAATCAATTTTTTTATTTTTTATTTAAAGGTTTACAGGCTTCGACTTCTAAGGTTATTAGCAAACATTAGGTTTACAATAGAATATTTAATTAAATTTACATTGAATTTGAACTAAAACTATATCTTATTAATAAGATTGTCTTTGGTGATGAATTCAATGATTTTTAGAGTTGATTCTTCGTTGAGGACTTCTTTGATATTGCGTAGTAGGTTGAGCAGTGTTCGGGTTGGTTCGTGTATTTGGCATTCTTCAAAAATATGTTTTATTGTAATACGAGTTTGGCATATGTTGCATATAGGGGGTTGATCTTTACTGATGAGGAAGGACTGGGTATGAGAAGTGTGTCCGATTCTTATGCTGTTGATGGCAATATTTTGTCGTCGGCTGAGGTCCGGGGGAGTATACCACCTCTTCGCTGCACTTTTAATGGACTTAAATTGTTAAACCAATTGTTAAATTATATTTTAGATTTCTTCACGAACTGCTTAAGAGTGTATGCAGTATATCCGTGAATTTTCAAAATAAAATGTAGAGCATAATATGGCGTATATGAATACAATTGGTTATAACGAAATTGTTATTTTAGTGTCCGCGTATAGTATTACACCAACGCTCATTAGTTTAATATTAATATATTATGTTATTAATTTATTCTAAACTCTAAGTGACGGAGTAATCGATGGATATCCGTGCAAAATATTTAGCAAGACCACACCGAATTAGACGAGGCAGTGTAGTGTTGTAATAAATTATTAATATGCAATATTATAAAATGTATATATTTTACAACTGTTATATTTTTAATATAATTAATAGTGTAATATTAGGGTTTAAAAATATCACTCAAGATTACATTGGAACACGCACACAGTGTTTTTTTCCACTTCTTGCCATATTCCGTATATAATTTAAAACGCAATCATGTTTTTTTATTTATTCTAACAATTATGTAAATTTTAAAAATAATTGTAAAAACTGTCGATCATCAAAATAATATGCTCTATTTATAGTTAAAACAAAAATTAAAAACGTTGATTTAAATTTATATAAATTTTATTTGAAATAAAATAAGGTAAATAAAATTAATTAATTCAATATAATTTATATTGAGTTCACAGTTATGTGTGTATAATCTACTCATTGATGAAATTGAATTATTTTATGTAAAAGTTAATATAATGATATTTTATAATTTATAGTAATTTAAATTTAAATCACTATGTATCCGATTCAGAATCCCACGGTTGTTGTGTAAAGTAAGTGGGTAAAGAATTGAAACAATTTTTGCATAAACTTATCGTTTTCAAGTGAGATTTTACGGCCTACTAATTTAAATAATAATTATTTATAACAATAAATATTTCAAATCCCAATAGGGCGATCCAAACATACCAGATAAACGTATATTGGCAAGTAAACGCCAAAACGACCACGCCATTGTGACAATAATAATTGCTAGAGGGATTCGTGATTATTTTTATTATTATTATGATAACAAACCAACTCGGTGCTGTGTTTTAGATTATTATTTTACCTTAAAGTCCACTCGACTGACTACAATGGGAATAGAACTGCGTCATATATGGTTTATCTGTTCTATATATCTGTATACTCTTCCGCTGACTCAACCCAGATTGTTATTGTGACAATAAGAAAACAGCACACGTGCTGTATGCTCGCCACAGCGAAAATAGCGATCAGCCAACGGAGTGCATATGAAAAAACTTTGGAACGCAATATTGTTGAGAATGAATGAAATGTGATTCGCTATACTGTATTTATATGATTAATGCACATGACAAAGTATCAGTAACCTGGCCAAAACTATCACGTTTATTTTAATATTGATTGTCTGAATTATATTCTTTAGCCTGTGCGCTCGGAGATACTCTTCGTTTCTGTAATAATTACTACATTGTATACCGTTGAAAATTTTGGATATTTGCCCTAGATGTTTAATAAAATAGTTTTCTGCTTCACTCAATGGTTGAACCAAAATGTTCATAATGAATACTTGATACTCGTCTTATATTTAGTTACAAATTATTATGCGGCCATGTCTATGGACTACAAAGAAAGTATGGAACATCCATCAAATCAATAATGATTAACACACACACATACACACACACACACACACACATACACACACACACACACACACACGCACAGCTTTTGCAGTAGCTGTCAAAACGTCGTCAAAAAATAGTTCGCGTACACCGTTATTAAAAACGTTTTTATACCGATGATGGCAATAATTACTACCAAAGAATTATGCACGTGCACATTAATAGAACCTCACGTACCGTTTCGCTTACAAATTTAAATAATTATATAATTACCATACATGACAACTGCAATGATAAAACATTCTCACCTGCATTATCGACCGGGTCTGTGTGCGACCGCTCACAGCTCACGTATTCATATACATGTGCATAATACGTGTGCAAAGTGTTTTTAGATTTTTTATTTTATTATTATTTTTCATGAACTATTGTTATATATGCACACTAGACCTGTATCGAAGCCAGTTTATTGCAAAATATGTGTAGGTACAATGTAATACACACTATAATAATTTAATGCATGCACAATAGCAGTGACGTTATTTTTCGAAAGAGAACACCATTTAACGTAGTCTTCCGGAGGGTAAAAATAATAAATAGATAGGAATAATAGAACACGCGCATGTTAAGTATACAATATGTGATATAATATTATAATTATATGATTTAAAACTGCATAGTAAATAATTATGTCATGCCTTTTTTTCGTCTTGACTAAACAGCGACGATTTATATAATGTAGTATAAAGTTAAACTAAACGCAAAAAAAAACCGACTGTATAGTAAGAATCCATGTTTTCAAAGCATAAAAATAATAATGGTTCTTTAAGGTTATTGTTATGTAAGCATAAGAAATTTCGAGAAATGCATTTCCTTCCCCTCCCATTCAAGTATTGTACGTACGATAATAATATGCACACTGCAAGCACATAAATATACAGAAGAAACTGTCTCTTTTTTTCAAGACAGTTGGTGAGCTGTGAAACGCTTCACGTGACACTACTGCAACGATCATAATATATTGATAAATTTAAAATATTATCTCCTACGTGTAAGCCTGAAAAAATAATACTAATCATTGTTTACGTTTTAATTAAATAATAGTGTTACAATGTATTCTGTAGGTAAAATATCGTGAGAAAACCACGGTCCGTTTCATATTATCGTTATATCCTGTTCGAAATCAATCGAATTTTAATCTATCATAATATATTCTTACCTAGTTGGAAAAATCCCCAAATCGATGTCAAAGCCTTTATATAAAACCTATACCTGTATAAGGATCTTTATATCAGTTCCACATATTTGCATAGGGGTGGAATTGTATAACAATGCATTTTTATTATATAATACGTGTCCATAATATTCTTATGCAAAACATAATAATAATCAAATAAAATGTTTAAGACAACGTTAGTTAAATGTTCACGTATAAGATCGTATTATGTGTAGTGTGTGTGCTTGCGGTTTGTTCTTTCTTTCCGACGTCGCTGCAGCAGCCCATCGGGGCTGGATTGCAGGAACGAACGAATCGAAAACGCACCACGACCATGCACCGAAGTTGGCTCAGTAATCATAAATCATAAATCATAAATCATGGTACGGAACGAATTAAAAAAGCATAACTAATAAAGACTGTCAATTATCGGGCCGGCCAAGATTTATGAGCGAATATCCGTCTAATTGGTATCCGCGTGTATAATATTATGCGCAACAAACGAGCAATATAGTATTATACTATGTGTCTGTGGGTAAGCACAAACATGTTTTCCTCTTCTTCTGAAGTTTCATAAAATGCATACGAGCACGATTTCAACCCTCCGAGCGGCGATATACGCAATAACTGACCGGAGTAAGAGAACCATAATATGACGGTCGATAAATAATAATAAAAAAAAAACATATTGCAACGATATTGCACATATATAATAATGGTATATTATAAATCATTACCCCAATACTATTCGTCAATGGTTGTGATACACGATTCGAAGAAAAACAAAAATTTGATTCATAATAAATTGACCATTTGAGTAGGTACTAAAAATATGTTGTCAATCATCAAAATAATATAATATCATATTGTTTCAATGTCATAATAATCAACCAAACGATGATAACGTTTTTCATAAATAAATACTTTTAGTTATAATTATAAAAACAACTAATTATTTCGATTTTTAATTGGTTATTTGGATGTTCAAACTTTCCTCCAACATATGCAAATAGTGGGATGCAAATGGTGAAATGTAACTTTTTATAATAATTGTCTCCTTTTTAGGTAGACAAAAAAGGCTGCTCGTTATTAATTCCTGGTTAATTTAATAATGATAACTGCTGTAAATACCCTTAGTTCTAACACAGCTTAAACTTATCTCGGATAAGTTAAAATTAAAATTAATTTCTACTTCGTATTTAATCACGTTTTACACGTCATATCAAAATAAAAAACTAATAAAAATACACGTACGACTATGTACCGTAGAAAAATTATATGTAATCATGGTGCATCACGTATTATTTAAAAAAATAATGGAAATTTGCAAAACTATGCGATACAGATGCAAATCAAAAAATAAATTGACTTTTTTTAACTGAGTAATGTAGTTAATTATTAATATTTATTTTACAGTTAAAGAATTATGACTATAAAATATATTCACTTGAATTTAGTAATTGACGTTAGAGTTATGGCGGTATACTGGCGACCTCAAGTACACACAGTACATAAGTTGATTAGTTTTGTTGACTTGTCCTGTGTAATATAATAAATAGAAAATCACTTGCATTTCATGTATTAAAATCTTTAATAAATTCTATAAAACAAATATTATTCATTAACTCATTGTATTTTGTTCCTACTAGACCATTATCCAAATCGTCGGACTAATGGACCGTCAACATTATTGTACTTATCATTTTTTTTTTAAAAAGTATAAAACAAACGAAAATAATTATTTATTCGTTTTATCGCATCAAATTTCTCATTACATTCTAATTTTAAAAATTTAAGTTCTCTATTTTTTAAACACTTTAACAATAACTAGTAAATAACACGTAATAAAATTAATAGTTTTTCTCTGGATCTTTTTTATTTATTATTTTAATTTTTTCCTGAGCTAAATAATTAATTTTTAATCGATAGATATACATGACTAATGGAAACCAAATAGATCGTATTAAAAATATACATTTTGAAGTCGTAATAACGCCTAATATTAAAAAGATAGAAGTTTGAGTATTGGTAAACGCATTATTTTTTATAATATATTGTTTCGTTTTGTTTGTGGTAAGTTGAGTGTACTGCGTAATTCAATATGTATCCGAATGATAATTTTTGCCAAAAATCTTACAGATGATATAGCTACTATATGATATAGGTACTGTTGTAATAAGCGATTTTTACAAATCAAATTCTGACCACGGAGACACGTAAAAATTAAAGATTTGATTACCTGCATCACATAGAAATCAAATTTCGTTTTTTTCCATCGCTCACATCGTGTACAGTAGGTTTTGGCTTTATATAATGTTATATTGTCATTCGGCGTCTACAGTTTTCTCTTGGCCGCGAGCTAAGATCGAACAACAATAAAACCACAAAGACAAATGGAAACACTTCGACTGTATATCATAGGTACATAAAAAAAATAATCTATACACCCGCACACAATTTAATGTCATTCACACATCACACTACAGATATCATACGATTTTAATTAAAAAAAAATCGATGGACAAAAAACACTTAAAATACATCTTGTCAAACCTGAAACGTTTAAAGTGACGAAGAAAACCAATTCAAATGTATTTAGAACTAGCAAGGCGTATATTGGAATAAACTTTTATCGTTGCAGATATTTAACGAATCGGAAAAATACAAAAACAAGTCAGGTTTCAGAAGGCGATATAATGAATATTAGTCGGTTGTAAGGACAACGACAATGATGAAACATACAGATGAAATAAAAGATCAGCATTCGGCAGAGGAACTATTTATATAATTTAGGAAAAAGAACCGAGTAGGATGGCTACTAGTCCGGATCCTTTGAAATATTATCATCAAACAATAATCTCTATATTATGCAATTGCATATGAGTCTATACATTATTTTTGGCAGAAAGTTTAAGTTATACTCGGCCGAGTTGGTTTTGGCGTAAGATTATGTACGATTGAACAAAAAACAAATGCAATTATATACTAAAATTAACGAGTTTAGGAAAAGGTTGGATACGTGTAATATATGATAATATAAGATGATTGGTGTGAAGTTACAACTTACAAAATATATCAACAAGACGTAGATTTCGAAAGAAAATCGATAAAAAATACCGATCCACAAGTTAATAATGCATAAGATGAGATCAACAATTTAAAATATTAACTACGATCGATCGTTATCAAACCGAATTAGAGAGCAAGAGTAAATTTGACAGGTTATTAAAGTAATAAATCAATTTTTATAACCAAATATCGAAGAAAGTAACAAGAACAGTCAACTATCGAAATTTTAATGCCTAAAAAATACCAAAATTATCAATTATAGTCGAAATCACAACGTTTAATCGGATCAAGGGTTGACCGAATCAAACAATACTGACGAACTATATTTATACAATATTCATTGGTGAACCATTAATGCAACAGAGTTAATAAATCTCAAATAGATTATAATTTAAATGACTTCCTCGGTCGTCGGCCTCTATTAATCAGATATTGGAAATAAATAGATTGTGCTGGTCTTATAATTTCTTCCACTGGTAAATTAGTGTTAAAAATGTCAATATATTATGACAGTGATTTATTCATTTATAATAGTAAAACAAACAATAAAATAGATGATTAAATAAAATCAAAATAATATCTTCCACGGCACAGTGTCTTATTCGATAAGAAACTAAAAAAGACTAAAAGACTAAAACATATATGATTACAATACAAACACTACATGCCACGTATGGCATTACTGCAGTTATTTAGTATAAACGTCATATTATTATGTATACCGACCAGACGCACTCGAATCGATTACTCATACGGAAAAATGAAATAAATGTAATCCATCAGTCGCCTACACGTAGGGCTGTGGCTCACGTCGATGGTACATCATTATATAATGTGCATTATCTGTATGCGATGATCGCCGAATTTATAGATCCGTTTTGGTTATCCGTAGTTTTATGCGAGACTATAAGTTTGTTTGGGTCACATAAACTTATTATTATACAATAGAAGGAATGTAAAATAGAATGCAATTTCTTCCGACCAAAAACAGAATCAAGTTTTCGACTAATTTCTTAGAACTTTTTCTTGTAAACGTTTTTCACCAGTAATCTTTGATTTTTAGCTTAAAATACATTGATTGACTATAATAGTAATAAATAAAAGTAAAAGTAAAATAAAATTGTATTTCAATAAACAATACGAAGTATTAAAATAATACAAAATGTATGGTCTTTAATATTATAATAATTTATACGGAACCAATGGGCACTGGCTTTGCGTTTCAATTGTTTCTAACAAATAAATCTCTTAACTATTTCGGCCTCGGGTGCATGGTGTATGTGTCCACGTTTCTGAAATAATATCAAGGAATTTCCAATGATAGGTATCATTTAATATTATACTCGTTCCACTTGTTCACTGCAGGTGTCCGTCAATTTTTGACTTGCTATAATATTACTCCCACAAGATTCGTCGTCTGTTATTCAAATAGTCCATTGACTGTTACTTTTTCGTTAATTAAAATGCATGATCAATTTTATCGATGGAAATTCAATAGGTTTATTATAATGTTGTAGTTTATAGGTCACAATACACTTCCACTGAAATCATTTTCAATATACAATCACATACATGAACATATTGTCGTCCTACTTTTTATAAATCAGATGATTTACACTTTTAATGTTTACGGTAATATTATAGTACTATAGCAGTTATAATCGACCAAGACATTCATTAGGTAAGTATTTAAAGTATTAAAAATAAAAATAAAATCAATAACATCTGGTATAGTTTTTTGCATAACTGATGTTTTTGGGGATACGGAAAGCAATCTATATGAACGAGGTAAGTGCGGATAAGCCTTAAGTATTATAGTATTCTATAATGTATATGTATCTATCTGCATAAAGGCAGTGTCTTTTCACGGACAAGTCACAAAAACCTGAAAAACCTGACAAAAACGGTATCGGTGTTGGAACTAAATAAAATATATTAAATTTCGTTTTGGATGAGTTTCAAGTTTATGCAGAGTTATATAATTCCGCATTGGTACCGAGTTCAATGTATTGCGTGCATCATAAAACAAAAACTATATTTCTTCGCATTTTTCAACACCGTAAAACGCAAAAAATAATATAAATATTATATTAGTATATTTTTGTTCAGCTTTAAGGGTTTTTTTTTTCCAAGGGATTTTCAAATTGATATTGTTAGGAATATAACAGGTTTCAAAACAAATAGAACTTTTGAAGAAAAATATGACGGTATTTTTACCACGCACCGTTTAAACGTTCTATCTTCTTGAAGGCCGTGCAACTGTGGACATAATATAATATGCGTGCCGTTATCACAAGTTCACATTGGAAAACATCGTTCGCCGACGGAAAAATATGAACTTACGCATATTATTATTGGCAATTTAAAACGTTATCGCTGCTGTGGAGAAACGATTGGCTCACGTATCTTATACACGATGTGCTGTACCGTAGGGTCGTCCTCCCATTCACCAGACGTTTACGGACGTTTTACACGCGATTCTTTAATATCATAATAGGCATAATAATAAATTATCAGACATTTATTTTAAAATTTTTTTTTCGAGATTCATTTTATTTTACTTCTCGCTTGTCTCGTCGGTTTGGCTTCGTGCACGCATCCCGAGAATATATATCATACATCTAATAATAGTGGTTCACGGTATTGCTTTTCGGCCGGAATGCGTATATTTTAGCCACGGCTGCTGTATAATATACCTAGTAGCAGCGATCACGAATTACGAGCGAACGTACACCGCCGCTGCCGCAGTTGACCGCAAATTGTGTACACAACGCGTACTGTGCATCGTGATATTAAATTTAATATTTAGGAACGACGACTTAGCGCGCGTGTTCGTGGGGAAACGGTGTAGTAACAGTTACACCGGTAGCATCGGACACACAAGATCGACAATACCTATAATATATAGTTCTGAATGTTTCATGCTCAGATCATTTTTTTCATTTCACTCGGATACAACTTGATTTTACAATAAAATGTTTGCAATTCAAAATTATTTACCACCAGAAATTATAAATAAAGACTTATCATTAGATTTATAATAGCTATAAAAGATAGGATTGATTGTGTAATAATTAAAATAATAAAAACAACTATGTTGTTTTGTACTTTTAAAAACAGGAAATTTGCTTGTTCAATAAAATAGTTATAGGTATTATAACATTTTGTTTATTTGATGTTCATTGGAATGTTTTACAAACTTTTAAGTACCAACTTCACGTAAATTTAATGATCAACCACTGTCGAGACTGCATAAAAAGTCACTCAATTCGTAATAGTACGAATTTGAATAAGTTGGTGATTAATTATTTACATACATTTTTGAACTTTCGGTAACTAATTAAGTCTTTGTTACGAAAAAATAACTCCGTAGGACGCCTCTATTTAATATCCCGATTTAATTTACCTAAATTAACTAAATTTAAATGAACCCATTTAATTAACCCGAAGATCGTCCGATTGAAAAACTTGAAATTTGTTTATATGATTTTGGGACTTTAGGCAATGTCTCTTTTTTCTTATTATAAAATAATAAAAATTAAGAGTAAGTTTTTACTTAGAAAACTATCCAATACTCTACACTCTGGATACTGCGGAATCCTGTTTAAAATGTAAATTGTATATTTTGCTATCGTCAAACTAAGTAGGAGCTGGCTGTGAACCGAAACGGAAGACGGAATATTTCTTTGGAAATAAAATACAATAGTATTATTTGCAGTTACGTCATCATGGATAAAATATTTTACTGCATGTTTGAATTAAAACCATTTTGCTACAATAATAGTAATATTATTAAGTTTGATAAGTTAACAGAAACAATGATAATCGTTATGATTATCGCAATGACTTACAAAGTATTACGGTTATTTGTATAATAGAAAAAATACGGAACACGTGTTATTTGTTTGTGTTAACATAATATTATTTATACTACTCGTATGGTTTGTACGATAGCATACAGTTTTTATTTTTGCAATTATATATTTTAATAATTTACACAATTTAAAAATAAAATTGTAATGTTAACAAACCAAGAACTTGGATATTAGCTAAGAGTAAAACGGTGTGTCGTTGTATAAATTATGCAAATATGTATAATATGAATTCAAAGTTATTTGAATACGAAAAATGTATATCTACACGCTAGGCACTTTTGTTATTACTTTACGCGGTCGCTAAGTTTGCATTACGTTTAACAATTATTAGCATATGACGTGTTGCTCTTAACCCACCTATATATACCATATAATATAAAGCTTATAATAACGTATATTATCTATAGATGAGTAGTTCGCGATCCACGCGCTAATTGTTTTTAGAAAGGTTTGCCTCCTATTATGTTTATTTTAAACGCCTTAATAATATTACGTGTAGTATATTTTTCTCCTTTTTTTTTTTTTTTTATCATAGAAAATATTTCGATTTATCTTCGTAAAACTCGGGAACAGGTTTATTTGCATCTCCGCTGCAGCAGAAAAACATCTGAAACGCATTTCAAAGTTTTAATTGCATTCGTTTTCAGAAACACGGAATTTCAAATCGAGTAATATTGTATATATATATATGTTATTTTTTGCGAATCTATTTCGATGCATTATTCATTGAGACGTGGATTATCGTACAGCGTTTGATTATGATAATACGCGCCTTCATCAATGCCCACGTGCCGTGCGTATGCGATTTGTATTTGTAACATATTTTACCGTACAAGATAGAGGACAGGTTATCGTGAAACCGAAACCATGTGTCATCGATGCAACCGCGAGTCATCGAGCGATGTCGACTGCATAGATTTTTCAATTAAATTTCTCGATTTTAATAAAATGGGTATCGTATTTTCATGAAGTCATAGGCAACTTTCTGCTTTGAATGTTTACCATTGTTGAAGCGGCTTATATATACTTTCTGTAGAACTTTTATAGTACTGAGCCTTATGTGGTCATTTTTAACTTATAGTTAAGATTTTTATTAGAAATGTGATCAAATTTTCAGAAAAAAAGTAACATTACATCTTGACGTGAATATAACATATTATTGTGGTTCTGCAAGATGTTACATATCACAACGATTATCTACGGGAGAATATTAAATATATTTGTGTTGCGTATTAAATATAAGGTGCATAACATATAACGTGATATTTTGAACTTTTTATTGAAATTATCTATCGATGTTCAATAAAGATGTTATAAATTTGATGTAATCCGATGATATATTATTTTTTGAATAATAATCAGTAGTGATATCAATCAATGATTTGTAGTTAGACATATTAAGAACAAAAAACTCAAAAATGAAGCACGGGTAAAACATGGTATTGTTGTAATGGTAAATTTTGATGCTTTAATATATCGATATGTTGCCCGACAAATCGAAATGGGTTGGATAAACTTACTGCAGTTCAAAAATCGTCCGACAATGACCAATAGGTACCCGTGATTTTGTTGTAGGTATAGTCTCAGCTACATTCCTGGATACGTCTTATTCAATGGGTTTTTATTGTCGAGTTGGTCGGGCAAACAAGTGAGGTATTGGAACTTGGAACGGTATGCACGTTCGAAACAAATCGGTATGTTAAATTTGTAACTTCAATTTGATGTACATCTACATATTTAAATATATTGAATAGAGCAAAAGTTAATTTAATTTGTCAAATCACCTTGATGAAACACCCTGTATATAAATAGCACCTGCGTGATGAGTTTAAAGAAACGATGATTGTACGTAATGTGTGTATGTGTGTGTGTGTGTGTGTGTGTGTGTGTGTGTGTGTGTGTGTGTGTGTGTGTGTGTGTTTTACAAAGCCTGTTCAGCGTGCGGTAACACAATAGTCAATCTTGAAAACGCAAATTGCATCCGACAGACACGCGTGTGCGGAACGGATCAACGCCGACCGAAAGAGCGCTGCTTTTGTGTCGGGTTCTATGGCCGTTACGAAAGCGATCGGAAATCGAAATCAGAAATCATTCTTTTGCGCGGACGCGATTTGGTTACCTAATGCGTGGCGTTTCTATGTGCTCCTCTGCTACACACCGTATACCATAGCAGTGAACGCACCCGAGAGTCCGAAACGCCAAACCAAAGACGTGTTATGCTCTCGTCATCTTCGCCATCTCAACAATCGCGATTAAAAATCGTGTGCACCGCGGATCACGCTTTTACTTTTTTTTATTTTTTTTTTACAACCGATGCATTTGTTCTCGCACTCTCTCACACACACTCTTAGTCTTTCCAATACACACACACACATACTCTCTATCTACGTCATACAAATAACATTTTTTCTCTTTCTTTCGCCCTCTTACACATGCCCACGCGCACACGTAGTCCAGGGCATGACCACGAGGATCATCGTAGTGCTGACAACGTTGACAGGAGGCGTGTGTTGTGTCTCGACGCCATCCTTTTTTCACTCGTACATCGTACGTCTGTCGCTTGTCGAACGGCACCTTTGTCCATCTGTCGGTCCGTCGTCGCTTCTACACTCAGGCCATACCGGATCGGACACCTTAATCGATTTAAAGAGAACGCCTATCCACTATTTATATACATAATCATACGTATTTTCATTGTCGGACCCGTTTTTCTTTTGTTTCGGTTCTACATACTGACCACATATAGTTACACTAGCTGGTTATATATTGTGGCATAGACGGGCATTTGGGGACTATCCTCCTAAATATTTGAATAGTCCCCAATGTTATATACATTGTTTTTATTGTACATGGGAAGGGAGTACGGAGACGAAGCCCCCGTGGTTCATTTTACATTGGATTATTATATAGTCTCCCTGGAAGTTCAACCAAATGGCCGCCAATGATTGTTTGTAGTGTTGTACAATAGTATATTATATATCAAAAAGACCGATAATTGGTAGGTAAGTCAACATTTTTAATAAGTTAACAAAATAAATAAGATAGTTGAAAATCAAAAGTTATGTTTTCCTTCTTTATCTTTCAGAAAATTTTGTTGGTATTTCGGTCGTGAAGCTGTGCGTCTCGCGCACGTGTCTTGTCCATCTAAAATAGGAAACTTAGACTAGATGCACCGGTACGATGAACAATCTTACAGTTGCTGTAATTAATATTTTCCCAGTCCGACGTGAGACTGTAGAGGCAACAGCAACAACAAAACGACATCACAATACCTATGTGCGCTCGTCTAAACGTTATATAACTTCTGTGTGCGATTAACCATTGTACATCCATGGAAATTTCAATATATATATATATATATATATAGTGTACATCTGTAGTCTATACATACTGCGCATCGTGAGTATATATGTATACGATTTAAAAGTATTCCAGCTTCAGATTTAAGCTGGATCGATATTTTAGACGTTTCAAGGTGAGATGGAATCTTAGTTTTCAGCGAAATCGATGAATAACGTCTGTTTTCAGGATCGTCGGTCGTCTCCGGCGGGTCACCACGAGATCGATATAACTCATCACACACGTGGTTTGTCGAGATGCCACGGGAAGGAAATAAAAGTCAATTAATCAGGTACATACGTATACAACGCGTATAAAACTGCACCTGTATAATATAGTAATAATATGGTCGGTTTTGAAGTATGTATTGTTATCCGGATCCACCTGGGATGCTGCTCTCGGTGTGTAATGAGTAGTGGCAGTTTTAGAATCGCTGAAATATATCAAACGATGTGCCACGAGAAAATTATGTTTCGTGCGACGGTCAAATTAATTCGGTACGTCCGTGACGATTAATTATGTACATAGTACGTATGCATTACACGTACGCTCACGTGGGTGCGTATAATTATAATAATAATAATAAAAAAATATGTACGGCGTGTGTGCGTATAATATTATAATATCGCATTTGAATCATTACGTTTAAGTTGCACCGAGATGCATTTCGTGGCAGACGTCCAACACACCGGTATACAATTATACGTGTGTGTGTGTGTGTGTGTGTGTGTGTGTGATATACATATTATAATATAGGACCGCTTATTATGTACGTACACCTTTGACAATATATACGCATAATATACGCGAAGCCGCCATCGAAAAGAGCCTCGTATATCGTATACGTCATGTATAAATATGGATAGCCGGTACGTATGCAATTGAACTGGTTTCGTGCGCTGCAGTCTCTCTCTATATAATACGGCATGTACACCCATATTGCATGGAAAAAATAAATAAAAAATGCGTCACATTTAATTATATCATGTATAAGTATAGGTACATTGCAGGTACGTATAATATAAGAACAAACGTTGCAGGAAAGATTTATTCCAAATGTCACCACCACGTGCGACGCAGTGAAGAGATCGACGGCCGGGGCGCGTATAGAGAGGAATACCGAGTGGGATAAATTCGCGTATAATACCCACGTAAAGTATAAACGTAATAATATCGTATTATCCCAGTACATTATGTGCAGTTGTCATCGCACTTGGCGTTCGCACGTGTGGGAATCACGGCTTGCGAATTTCGGTAGACCGAGCGAGTTCTCATCCGCGGTATCGAAATTGTTCGTGATTATGGTGATATTGGTGGTCACTGATTATGGTGATCAGTATAAAAATACGAGGAAACGAGGAAAATAAAATAATTTCATATAAGATAATGAATTACAATAATAAAATACAACATTCCATCGAAAGTAATTATGACCAATAATGCTTTATGAACGAGACAATCAACGGTCAACGTATTATACATTTTCAACTTTAAAATATGTTTCTTCGACCAATTAAAAAACGTTTATCGCGTATTCATTCTACACCTTGGGTTACGGAACTTAAGAAGAATCCACAGCCGCGTGTATTTTTTACGTCATAAAACCGTTCTAAATTTGAATTTTGTAAATTTTTAATTCAAATTAGTCAACTTTAATATATTGGAGTAAGCTAACCAATTACTAAACATAAAAGGAAAAACATTAATATTTCTGTTTAAATGTTTTGTTGGTAAGTTTTTTAAGACGATTTAATTTTGAAGAACATGTAATGAATTTTTGAGTATGTCGACTATAACTATTTTCTTAAAAAAAAAAAAATCGTTTCAAAGTTCAAAATTTACGATAGGTAAAATTCTATTTCAAATACCTTGAGAGAAAAAAAACATTTTTAATTTTATTTGTTTTTATTTTATAACTATATAATTGGTTACCTAGGTTTTGCCCAATAATTTATATTCACAAAAAACAATTTATGATATATGTTTATCATATTATAATATATTTAATTCGTCGGGAATGGGTTGATTCGTTTCTTCTACAATTTGAATGTTTACAACATACTGGTGTACGTGTATTCATCGCACGCAATTAATTATACACAAAAAAAAAAACAAGTCTTCGTTTCGATTATTAATATAGAACGATTGAATATATGCGTTTATATATTTCAGAGATCCGTGAGAGAATTTCACTTCCCGCCAAAACTTCACGAACGAGGATACCACCGTCCATCAGTGGTCACTGTTTCACGGTGTGTTTATGTTAAACGTTATGTGCATTTACGCCAATCATAATTAAGTATAATTATGTATATAATAATATAATATAAATTTATTTGGCAAATAGCGGGATTATTCCGTGTGTCGCGATTCCGGTTTTTCGTTTAAAATTTATTTTCAGATAGACTGGTCCAATTTTTAATCGGCGGCTAGAAGAGATGATTAAAACATTAGAAACGCATAATGTATGTACCTAATATAATAATATTATATCCGTCGGCAACTTGTACTAATATATTATAAACGAGATGTTATCATTTTATAGTTAAAATTGGTAAAAAATGTCAACCATTAATTTACACGACGAATTAATTATTTTATATTTGATAAACTCAACTCTCCCGATTCTATGGGAAACCCGACCGGGTCTCTTTCAGTACCACCTGGCTGAAGATTTATGGATGCTTTTATAATCTACTTCAATTACACCTGATTGGTATAGCAGTATGATATATATATAGTCATTTATGATAATAGCTTAAAATATCTTCAAATAATTATATTAATTTCTAATGCCCTAAAATTAATTTCATTTTATTATTATACTATATTGATTTGTTTTTTATTTATAATGTATTTCACTTTTTTAAAATCTGTATAATTGTATCATTATAAGAATTAAATTCTAATTATATTTTCGGATAAACTATTCACTGTTTGTTCTTATATATATTATTTCAATTTTTAATTAGTTTTTTTTTTAACTGCTAACTCGACACTCATAAAGTACAGACGAAGTTATTACAGATTTAACTATAATTATAAATAATTTACATATAGATTCGAATATATATATATATATATATATATATATATATATAATTACATTGTAAGAATGCATCTAATGATAAAAACAACTACCTATATTGATAAATAAATTGGTGCAAGCTGTATAATAGTGTGATAACCACTAGTTTTTTAGAATACAGTCAACGATTGTAAACAAAATCCTTGTTATCAAAAAGTCAACATAGCTGGAAAAGGTTCGAACTACTTTGCATAAACGGATATTTGGTCACATTCGTGGGGGGGGCTTGATAGTTTTGTCTTATACATTAACGTAAACACTAAACAGACATTTATATACGCTTCAACCTACTTGCAAGTGGTAGTGGCTGCTCTTACTGTAATATAGTTGAGGCACCAAATGTATACATAGGTAATAGGAACACAAAAAAATAACTATTGGTAGCTACTAATTTCTATTTTTATTTTAATTTTATAAACCTATTGTGTTGTGTAAATATATTAATGTGAGTATTCCAGACCATTCTCGTATTCCATCAAAATAAAATAAGAATTACAAAATATCAAATATGAAAATATACAATTTATTTTTACGTCTGGAAGTCTGGTGTGCGCTTAATTACGTTCTGAGGGAGGAATGAAGCCCCCCGAGTCCCCCTCCCCACAATATCCGCCTATGCTACTTCGGTATATTCATCATACGTGTACAGATGGCATATTATAATTCATCATTGCCATATTATATCTAGTTGGTAATAGTTGATACTACGGACCAAAACGCACGTCTTTCGTAACAAAAATATAGCGATGGAATACGTCCATATAATGAGTACCTCTGTCAGGGTATATGCGTAGTGCCGATCCCGAAATAATCGTTACGAAGGAAATCGACAAGGACCAATTACAACTAGCACGTAAACGTGTTGCACGTGTTATAGGTGCGTATTCCACGAGAGCATATAATAATAATAATAATAATAATAATAATAATAATAATAATAATAATAATAATAATAATAATAATAATAATAATAATAATAATAATAATAATAATAATAATAATAATAATAATAGTAGTAATATATTATACAATAGTATTGCATATTCTTTATATGGGTTCGGATGTATTGTGAATGACTTTAATTATTACGAGTGCTATTGCGTTCGAGTATAAAGCGGATAATGAACGGGTTAAAAGAGCAGATGTATATAAAAATGAATGATATTACAATATTTCCGTGTGCATGTGTGTGTGTGTGTGCATGTGTGTATGTGTGTGTGTGTGTGTATTTTTTCGGCGAACTATAGCCTCCGGTGGTCGAACTGGTTAAACGACGTTTAGTCCATTATTATGAATGGAACGTATTATTATTATGTCTTTTCGGATTTGTACCTGTATAATATTCTCTCCCGCGGTCATCGCGTCAGCTATATAGTGCGTTCGACTGCTTCAGCGTTTGTAAAAACAATATTCGTCTTCTCGCGCGCTGCTGTTGCTATCATACATAAGACGCATTATTCTCGTATATCGGCAGCAGAGTATAATATCTGACCTATAATAACGTACGATTAATTATCGATTTTCAATCACTACGTCGACGTAGGCCCGTTGCATTACGAACGGTTATGTGGTAATAATATTCACGTCGAAACTTATATGCACTACATGCTGTACTGCAGCGCTAACGTATAGTTTTCATATGTATGATGATGTTTCAATCACGTGCGCGGCTGATAATTTATTTTTAGCTGTATAATAAATTGTAACACACACTTGCAAATGATCCAAATTATAATATAGTATAATCATATTATAGTGTATCTCTATCTGCAGTTCGACGAACGTCAACTACGTAATATCGATCCGGTACGAGGATACGACTCCAATTCGAACACAGTAGCAGTCTTATAAATTATAATATTATTCGTTTTGGACAACGCACTACTTGTTAAGGGTATATATTATAGGTATAGTCAAGTCTCGATAACTCGAATTTCAAAGGACATAAAAATTAATTTAACTTATGTATATTTCGAGTTTTATAACTCAATTTTTTTTAGAATACGAACAAATTCAAATTATAGCTATTAAAGTTGTATTATGTATTTACTCACAAGTCACAACAATTGCAATGGAATCACTAAAATACAAAGTAACATCCTATCCATAAGTGCCTCCAATTTTAACGGAAGACCGACGAAATGTTCAAAACTAAATTCAAACACATATAAATGTATTTATTTATTAATTAAAATTTTTCAATTATCTTTAAAATACCAGTATGATCCTTCAGTTTAGAAAAATAATATAAAGTATAAGAGTTAAACGTTTAGATTTTTTTCAAATAAAATGTTTAATTTTTCTTAATACTTGGAAAGTATCCCATTGACGTCTTCAATATTTCCAACGAACATTATTGCATTAACGATCGATACCCAAAAAGATCTACCTCCTTCAATGTCCTTCAAGTTATCATTAATAATTTTGCAAAAGACTTATCTGTGCAACGTATAAGGTTTTAACGTTTTATATTACGTCTTGGTCCTATGGTCTGAAATTGTGAAATTTAAGATACACTTGTCGTTACCGACTTGAGTTATATAATATGTAAAATTATTTTTATCTTTGGACTTCGTCTTATCGCGAAAGATATCGCATTGATTGTAGAAAAATTTCCGAGGGTCAAGAAAAAAATTCAATCCATCCAGATTCGAGACTTAACTTTAATAGGTATACATATATATATACTCATTATACTCATATACATAGCCACATATGTACCTACTCGTAATATATAACATTATATGCACTTAGTAACGTATAGTATTTACTGAAGTGTGCATATATATATATAATACTAAATAGCGGAGACCACGAAAATTGAGTTAATTTCAGTGAAGATTTCACGCGAGCACTGCAGCCAGCGATGCACTTATATAATAAATATTTATAGCCATTTTCGTGTACGTTCACGCATCGTCACGATCGGTTTTTCCGTTGCGCGTACCATATAATATTATATACTTTTGTAATCCGCTATATAATGTCGAAACTAAGTACAGATTATACACTGTGTATACTTATATTATAAATAGTTGTACGCGCATCATATTATTATACACTATATTCACTCGCGTTCGGTCTCACACTCATAAATCGCTTGAATATTATTTAGTTTTAAACTAAATATGATGTGGATAAAAACGATTTACTTGTATATACGTACTTATTTAATACGTGCGAAACATAATAATACGGTAATTCCGAGTGTAAAATATACTTTAATAATATCCCTCTGACGTTGCAATATTTTATAATAATATCATATTGACGACCGCCGCCGCCGATGCGTCGTGCGTTGTAATCTCTGTTGTGTGCCGCGCGGAGACTTTGACGCGCGCGACACGATAATAATATTATATTGAACGCTCAAGTCGATTTATCTCTGTACTTATATGCACACCGCGTGTTGTACAAGCCCATATTCAAACACTTGGCCATAGATTATGATTGGTCGATGTGGATCCGTTTTCGGTCAAAAAAATCGAACGTTTTCTTTGCAACCAATGCATAATGATAATATTTTTTCCCCGTATTCGTTTGTATAAAAGCAGCTTATCTTTTATAATAAACAAATCACTACGTTTAAATTTTTAATAATATAATCACAAAAAACTGATTATTTTTTTCACTAACAAAACAATTTAATTCATTTGAAATGGTCAATATGTATTTCAAAATATTTAAAAAATATGTAATTATAATAAGTAATTATATTATTGAATACAATTATACAACTCATTAACTTATAATATATAGTTCATAATAATATTACTGTAAGTTATCTATTATTATTGAATTATGCGTAGGAAAAAAAAGTGTTTTCTGAAACTGCGGTTACCTTTAAATCAAAACGTATACAATTAAAATATACAACGTTAATTTTCATCGACGCGTTTCTTGACCAAAAACTACATCTGTATGCAAACGCGTAGTTGTCGGATTTGGGATAAACGGCCAGTGCGATCGCGTAAACGTAATGTTTTACGGTCCGTATAAATGCCGCATAATAATAATAAGAATATAATCTACACATTGGATTGATACTTGAGCACATGCAGTGTATTGAACTCAGCTGTCTATAAATACACGTACGTATTATGTTATATATTATGTTTGAATACGTGAACGTTAACCGAACATTACATCGCGTGCATGGTGCATCGGTATTATAATATTACATCGTGCGTCGTCTAGAGAGGTTTTTTTTTACACATTTGTGGCTTCGAAATCATTATAAACAGCGTATGTGTACCTAATAAAGTGTTACAATCGATTTGACGTATTGCATTATAATAATATTGTAACGCGATAAAATTCCGCGAGGAGACGAACTACGTGAGATAAATTATACTCTTATTTATTATAAGCGTGAGCACGGAGACATTATTATATGTATGTATTATAAACATACTTGTGAGTTGTGACGCATGCTCGACGACCGTGACTTTCTCATCTGTTCGAACTTTAGATTTTCCGTACGTTGGAAAAATAAAATCCAAATGTTGGAATTAGATTTTAAATATTTGAAAACACAAATATCATATTTTGTCAATCCTCCGTGGTATCGTTATTTCACCGGATTTTATTATTTGATATAGATAACTGCAGGTGTGTCTTAACAGTTCAATTATCCATGATATTTATAATATAGTTATTAGTGTTATTACATTGCTATGTGTTGAAATTGAATGGAAGTGACATCTTTTTCAAATTTAACTCGGAATTGGATAATTTCATTGGCTATAGATTTCATTGGACCATTTCAGCTTATTTTATGAATGCAGTACATTAGTTATAATTTTAATTGCAATGTAAAAATTAAAAACAACGATTTAGGGTTTCGGAAGATAAAATATTACACGCACAAATATGTAGGTATGTTTGTTTCTCAACAGACAAACCAACGATTTGATAAATTTTTCGATTTTAAGATAACATAATATACGCATAGCTATATGCACACTGTTGTGTACGATTCCGGTGAAGAGAGTATGGCTATATTCTACAGCGGAATAAGGCAATTTGAAATACACCCAGAAACACATTGGAAACACTATCAAGTGCGTGTTAACTGAAAGTACATTTGTCGGCCAACAGTATAACCGGTGTTTCGGATGTATAATATTATATTATAATAAATATTGTATGCTTTGCGACGACGGATATGCGCATCGAGTCCAGTCGTTATGGCGCATGGATTATTCGCACGGATTTCGAATCAACCAGCTATACGAATGCGATATACACAATGACATATAATATTAATATACGACGTATAATATTAGCATCAATAAAATATTTCAATAATTGCATACGTGTTCGCAGATCGCACGGAACGAATGTTGATTGGATAATACATCATTTCAGGATATATAATATTACCACGCACAATATAATGTACCGGCTTTTGAACGCGATTATACACATGCACACATTATATGTGCTTGTCATCTCGGATTTGGATGTACTGCCATCGCATCGCCTGAACGAGTAGGTGGTTAATATTATTTGTCGGAAAATGACATGAGCACGGTCTCGTATGCACATGGCGTGTGTAAATATATGGGTATTGAAATAGTGAGACGGCGTACGAAAAGTAAAGAAAAAAAATATGATACAAAAATGTTTTGCAGTCTTCGGTATATTGTTTGACGTGTTGTGTCGTGTCGCGTGCCGTGTCTACTATGACTATGGTGTGGAAATACAACTCGAAAAATTATATGTAAATCGAGTGGTCGGGTATATAATAAACGAACGTTTAACATGATCTTCTGTACCGCAATAGGTGAGTTGATTCCCGAGACATTTCTCATGTATTAGTTGATTCCCGGGTCATTAAGAGGTACGTACGAGTTGATTCCCAGGTCATTATATATTTTATTCAATATTTAGTAAAATATTCAGCCTATTAGAGTATTAGCATAACCCAAGAGACACCACGAGGAGGTTGGCTGACAAGTTTCTCAAAATTTTTGTTTTTTTTTTTAATTTTTTCATATTTTGAAAATCATTCAATTTTTATTTATTAATTATTTATTGAATTATATTATATTTATTATTATTAAAAACATTTAGTAGTAATTAGGTAAAAAATTATTATTAAAAACATTTAACAGTAAGTAGTAACTAGGTGAAAAAATATAAAAAAATTTAGTAATTTGGTAAAAATTTGTAACACATGTCTCGGTGAACATAAGAGGGAGTTATGTGTGACGGTCGAACTCTTTACGGTCGTAAACTATTTACTCGTGCAATCTATTGATAATTGATATACAACAATAGGGAATCAACTCGTACGTACCCTCTAATGACACGGGAATCAACTCAATGGTGTCATTGCAGGTAAACAGGTACCCGGGAATCAACTCGTACGCAGCCTTCTGTACACTCTACACACATAGGTATTAATGTGTGACGGTACTCAGACGGTCTTTATTTTAAGTATAATACCTATATGTTTACGTGCAAATTGACTTTGACACTGCAAGTCTATAACCTTTAAGCGTGTAGGTAAGTAAGTGTTTACAACACTAATATTCATATTGCATATAATAGTATTATCGAACGTTATACAAACGATATAAACTATACATTCATTGTTTAGTACGTGAAAATGTACAAACATTTTTTTCAATCTAATAACTAACGTCTATTATAAAAATATTCTGGTGAAATCGGGAAAAGCACAATTTTCTATTGCCTATTCTTCAGAGAATCTACACGCTCGAGACCATTTTATTATTATGTCATCGAGTATATAATAACGTTAATAACGTGCATGAGGACGTGAAACGGTGACAATGATGCACAACATTTTATCCCCCGGTCCTCTTCCTGGTGAAATGCTTTAAGATACATGACGTATATTTTATCGATCTGCACTTACAAATGTACATTTTTGGATCTTGAGAATTTCAATGCATACTTGTAGTATATGATTTAAAAACAACTAATATCGACAAAGCGTACCAAATTTCATCTATGAAGCGTTATGCCTGTAGACAGTTTGAATTGAAACGACATACATACACAAAACGTATAATTTAATATTCTATGTTATGCAATGGGATTTGTTGTATTGTTGGTTCACTGTCGCAACTCCTACAAAAAGTGTAAATGAAGCTGATGATTTAACAGAATTTGCTATGGAAGAAAAAATATTTTTGACGAAAATGTCTCCATGCAATTTCCAATATTTAATTCCGAAGAGTTCATGACACCGACCAAAGAGCAAGGACAAACGCATTGTTCCATTCGCAGTAGATTTTAAAAATAACAGTTCCTCACATGGATACTCTATGCGTAACATTTTCTAGAATTGGAAAACCTGGCCATTTATATGTTTATGCTTCACAAATTAACAGGGTGATATGTATCAACAGGATTTTTTTATATGATTAACGCCATGTATTATTGCATTCATAGATGAACGCCATGGTAAACAATGTCATTTATACTGGAATTTCACAATAATTGTTTTTAAGTAATTTAGTTATTAACATTATAATTTAACATTTATTTACCAAAAATTCTACCGTTCACACGATAGTAGTTCAATTTAAAATATTTTCCATAACATGTAATAGTGGTATGTCAGTAACCGTACCTTACACAATGACCTTAACATCTGCACTTAACCAACTCTTGCTCGCATTTACTATTCAAAATTCCACACACACACACACAACCACCCTAACCCACTTATTTCTAATCTTTCCTGACAATCCCACTCGCCATCTCAAACGAAACTGGTCTCGTGACTTACTTAATCAGCCGAAAGCAATATTAAAAAAAAAAAACAAAATTAAACATAAACAAAATTAAATTAAACAAAAATTAAAGAATTATTATTAAAGTAGTGTCATTGAATGCATTCTTCTTTCACGTCATCACGCCTTGTACATACTATTCTAAAATTTACTTATTGTATCAATTATATACAGATTGTAAATACTTATAATAAATAAATAAATAAAAAAAAAAAAACATGTAATATAAACAGGGGTAAATCCGGATAATACAGCTTTAATACATATTATTTGTTGACTAATATTTAATCCCTAGTTATGTAAAATAATTTAAACTCGGCTATTGCTAATTTAAATACTCTCGTTTGTAGGCCATATGAATTATTAAATAAATGTAATAACAAAAAAATATTATTATTAAGAATTGTTTAATATATAAACATTGGTACCTATTAGGTACAATAATTAATAGATGTTATAATACAGTGAATCAAATGTTATTAAGGGATACCTTTTTTTTTCTGTTTTAACCGAGAGACCGGGAGGGATTCGTTTTACTTCTGCCTCCCGGGATTAAGGGATAACTATAATATAGTGCAGTACAATATTGTTATATAAATATTCACTTATTAATTTGGAAGTCGACAAATGCAATTAATAATAATTATCGTCGTCCGTTCGACTTAACGGTGAAAAATACCGAAAAACTTAAAAAAATTAAAACAAGAAACATGGGGGGAATTAAAACTTTAGAGGGGTGGATACAACAGTGGCGTCCAGGACATCAGTACCAGCGAGTCTACGCCGCGGCTGCAAGGGCCATCATGGCTCTATATTGTACCGGGTGCGAATGTCATGCGGTTCCCGTCCGTTCCTGATGTTCCCAGCGTGCCGTCCACCGCTGGCCACATGAAGATCGTAACCGGGGCGTCGTACCGGCAGTAACAGCACATCACCGTCACTTTCGACCCGGTTTATCCCTGGTTCGACGGCTCGCAACACTACGACCGTTTCGGGAACACCCAGGACAACATCCCTTATTCGTCCCGCCACCGACCCACCGTTGGTTTTGCTCACATTCACCATCACCTAGTACACTAGATCCGTATCCCTGCACAGCTTGCCAGCTACCATTTCGGGAACGATCCAGATCCCGACGATCATGGGCTAACTTTGTGCCACGTTCCCGTCGGCCTTTTCGGACGAACCGTCTTTTTCCGTCGTCGTATTTCCTATCCTCCCCACTGCAGTTGCACTTTAAAATTCGGATGCACCTGTGAATCAAAATGTATCATCACCTATTTCCATCTTACACCCAGTGTTCCTGGTGCAGCGACTTTGTCTCTTGGCCACGGTAGTGTCATTGGCATTGGTTGTTGGATAAGTGACGTCAAGAAGTAAAATTTACGTTTTCTATTGATTCGTATATTCGTATATTCGAATGTAATTCGTATATATACGTGCATGTGTGTGCATTTTCGAATGTGTGTGTGTGTGTGTGTGTGTGTTTGTGTGTGTGTGTGTGTGTGTGCACGTGTATGTGTATGTAGTATATGTGTGAGTGAGTGAGTTTGTGTGTATGAGGGTGTGGTCGTAAATTAATTCTAACACAGAGCTGGTTGAGAGCAATGCGGATCAATGTTGTATCTATAATGATTTAGTCTTCTGCAGGCCTCCGGCAGCAGATGTTGGGAGCGTTCGTCGGTTGACGCCAAAATCTTTGACGATTCCCGCAAGCTCACAAATTCCAACGGTGGATGGATGCGTGATTATTATTATTATACTTATAAATGCGAACGATGTGGACATTATTAATAATAATAATATAATATTTTGAGATCCCTAACTAATTTGTAACATTTTCTAATTACTAGTTAGCGTTTTTTTTTTTTTTTTAATGAATTTTAATTATTATTCAACGCGTCGGTTGCGGAGGAGAAACGGCTCCTCGTTATACCTTTCGGAGACGTTCTCTGCATGCATAATTTCGCTCGTTAACGAGTGATTTTTAATTGTAGCAATATAAAACATCGATCGAGGTATATATATATATATATATATAATGTATAATAATAATATAATCACGTCAAATCGGCTGGCCGCGTGTGCAAGGATAATATTATACACGAATGTACCTGCAGCAACGACGATAGTGTAATATATATTTTGTCGGTTCGCAAAGAAACTTGTCGTCGTCCATGCGAAGGTAAAATATGAAGATAAAAAAAAAAAAAACAAAAAAAAAAACGCGAAATGTAGGTATAGGTACTTTTTTATTTTATAATCACATGGTTACATTTACATATATGGATATAGATGATAATTGTGTGCGTGTGTTAGTGTATATGAATCCAAACACATGTATTAATATGGGGTTCTTTTTTTCAGTAAAACTAATTAACCGATTATTAAACGACGATGACGATGACGAAGACGACGAGGACGATTATCCGGTTTCGGCCATGACGGTAGTCGTCCGTGTAACTATATAATAAAATATACACGTTATTATTACTACTGTCATTACTACTACTACTACTACTACTACTACTACTTGTGTTATGTGCTGCTTACAAGTCTGTGGTCGATTTAGAGGTAGAACATAACACAGATGGCCTATCTGCGTTACCCAATTAATGTGCACGAAACCCATTGAACGCTTGTTTTTCACAGAAACACGATTATTATAATATTGTCGCTTCCTCCGTTCACACAACTACGAACCGCCGGCCGGCGAGGATATTTTTACGCGAATTCGATGAAACGTGTTATTACTGTTGATACATCAGTTTCATATATGCATACATTACGTGTGCAGCAAATTTTGGACAGGTCTGCGCACAGCCTGTTCGGGCTTTTTATCGAAAAAACCGATAAACAAAATAGACGTTACCATCAATCGGAATAATATATCTATACAGTGTGATTCTTTTTAAAGGTAACACTAAAATAATACTGTCCAGTCACATCGGATTGATATGCGGTTTTCGGTAAGGGATAGGGAATACATATAAATACACAATTCTTGATGATTTTTACATTTTTAAATCTTTCCGTGTGCGCATGCGCAATACAACTTACATTTTTTTAAATGGCAACAGGTGTTTCAAATATCAAGTTCGGATAGACCGAATTTTTTTAATTCGATTTGGTCCTTTTTACCATAGCTCTACAATCAAAATTGACCAAATGGCAACCAATCAAAGTTTCGATTAAAATTATTGAATTTTTCAACAATCATTCTAGAATTTATTGAGTTATAATGAAATTTTAAGTATTTTTTTTGTTTCCGTAGGTTTGCAGATGTTATTAAACTATTTAAATTTAATTTTAAGGAATTAATTAACCTCTATTAGACGTAAATGTTAGTTCATTTAATAGGTAAGAAACGATTAAAATAATTAACAAAATTTTTTTATAATTTTAATCATTTCTATTAAGAAGTTATGAGAAATAAATCATATCAGTTTGTTTAATCTTTTATTAGTAAATGAACTAACATTCACCTCTAATTGAGATTAATTAATTCCTCAAAGTTAAATTTAAATAATTTAATAATATCAGCAAACCTACGGAAAAAAAATACTTAAAATTTCATAATAATTCAAAAAATTTTAGTATGATTGTTGAAAAATTCAATAATTTTAATCGAAACTTTGACTGATTACCATTTAGTCAATTTTGATTTTAGAGCTATGGTAAAAAGAACCAAATCGACTTAAAAAAATTTGGTCTATCCGAATTTTGTATTTAAAACACCGGTTGCCATTTAAACAAGTGCAAGTTTATATTGCGCATGCGCACACGGAAAGATCTAAAAATGTAAAAATCATCAAGAAATATGTATTTATGTATTCCCTATTCCCTCCCGAAAACCGCATATTAATTCGATGTCACTGGACAGAATTATTTAGTGCTACCTTTAAAAGGAATCACACTGTATATTATAGAATGCATTATAAAGGATGTCCACTTTAAAAAAATATTTTTAATTCTTTTTTTTTAACAAAAAAAATTATTTACAATATTATGCTATATATAATACAATGAGTTAATTTGATGTACAAGTATAATTTTATCCATAATATTATCTTATTCATAGTTCACGCATATTATGGTGGATGCAGCTCAGTGTCAGCACCCCAGACATTAATTTAATAGTTCCCATTAACTGTATATTGTTTTTATTTGAAAATATTAATATTAATATTAATTTAAAATTTGAGTAGTTTAGGTAAATGGTCTAGACTCTAGAATTTACGTTTGGGATGACGTTTGATATTACCGAGGAAGAAAAATAAGAACATATTATTAACGAGGAGATTTAGATGATAAGATAGTTGAATGTGGAATCTTTTACAAGATTGCGGTTTTTTTATTTCTAGCAAACGTTAAATGGTTAAACCGACTGGAGTAGCGTCGAAACCATATGGAGTTCGTAGGTTAAGCACCTGTTTTTGTTCTAGTTAAACATGTTTGAATCAGTACCATAGTGTACACTGTACTGTACAACTGTGTGCTACGTACCGACTCGTATACGCGCAATGTACATGGAAAGATACCAAAACGCATTTTCTCTAGAAACGAAAAGATAAAAAAATAAATATACATAAGGAGGGGAAAAACTACAAAACGAATTTATTACTTACTCGTACGTCTATACCTGGTATTATTACAACGCGTAGTCGACTGACACGACTACCGACATTAAACAAAAATTAATAAATAAAAAGGACGAAAAATAATACACAGAATAGTTTATTTTATTGACGACGAACAGATTATAATATAATATATTATATAATATCGGTAAAAGATTGGTCTGACGGCACGTGCGGAAAACAGCCGAATGTTCTCCACCACATGTGTAGATTAATATTTAATATAAAAACAATTCACTCACATATACGTATTAAATATAACTGTATTATACGTATCTAAATAGTCATCGCTGTTGTGTTTAATATTTTCATTATTATTTTGTTATAATAATTTACCAGTCGACCGTTTATAATGTGCGTTTGTGTGTGTGTGTGTGTGTGTGTGTGTGTGTGTGTGTGATGATATTGTCTGATCATATATGTTTACTGTTGTTAAAATTTTTCATTATATTTTCATAAAATATACAGCAAATTTAGTGATTATTTCAGTTGCATATACATCTGCTTCACTGCCCTATAATTTTATATCCAAAGACTTACATTGATTTTTATTAAAATGATTTTCCTCCCTTTACCAAACAAATTTATTTTTATTTTATTTATATCTATATACGTATATTAGATACATGCAAGAAATGCGTGTAATGCATCTATATGTATAATTATGCATATATTTACTTATATCGGTGGATCAGAGAGTAATTATACTACACAAACTTCATTAGAAATCAACATACAATTATATATATTCAATATCTTAAAATTTTTTAATAATAATCAATTAGTTTGGAACATAGATAATTGGTCGATATTATAATGCACAATAAACAAGAAACACAAATAGTGTATCAACTTTTTTTTCAATCAAAGTATTTTTATTGACAGCGATTTTAGAACGCTGAAAGTGGATGTTACCGATTTTTATATTATTAAAAATAATCACACACATTATTTGATCAATTAAAAGTAATTATGCATAAACTCTGAAATAACTTGCATATTATAAAGTAGACTTATAGGCTGTAGCAAAAAAAAAAAATAATAAATGTGAATGACTGAGGTCATGCGTCTACTGAATGTGAGGAGGGGTTCACTTTGTATAAAATATCGGCTATCTATATACAGTAGCGGCCAATAACAATAACGTAATAATTATTGTTCTGTTCAGTATCAGCCTACGCGTACATATTACTATAATATAGGCGTTTAAAATACGTATATATGGTATATAAATATATTTTACGAACGTGTGGTTTTCGATCACGATTTCGATTTCAACAGATGACAACTTATTATTATAATATCAATTTATACTCACCTTTATCATGTTTTGCAAAGGAAACTAATCTATTGAACTGTTACCGCAAGGTTTTGATTCGTTCAACTACACGTATATAACCCTAATTTATTAATTATTCAAACATAGAATGATAAAAAAAAATGTAGAACACCATTTTTCACTTTAAACGAGAATAACCGATTACAAAACGAGTATTTACAAGGTATCTTTAAAAAAATTGTACATGACTCACTCGTGAATACTTCACTACTATAGGCATCATAATATGCGTTTTTGTTTATGAATGCAATAATATTAATTACACTTTATGCAATGCCAAGATATTTTGTATTGTTTTAAAAATGATATTATTAATCAAATACAATTTTCTTTCATAAAGAATCTTAAAGTTTGAAATGTCAAAAAATAATTACGAACAACGTCAATTATTTAACTTGTATGTTTGATATTAAGGATATTTGATAATCGATACTTATATGTACCATACAATTATCTTTTTTGATGCAAATAAATAATAGATTTCAAAATAAATAGCAGTTTTTTTTTTAACATTAAACCACATCTTGAACCAGTACCATATTATTAAAGAGTATCTCTTTGATATAGCTTATCACTTTTCACCTTTTTCAACTAATGGTTTTAAGAAAGGTTATATCTAAAATCATTTATAAATAGAAATAATTAAAGCAATAATAATAATATGTATTTCACTTTCATATAGGTTCTTAATACATTATTTCTATAAATAATAGCAGTAGATAAATGTAAAAAGTAGTATGTAGATATTTGTTGCTCATTATGTAAAGTTGAAACAAGATTATTTGCTTATTTAAAATTACTTGCAACAGTTTTATCATTCATCTACTTTATCTATACAGTTATCCTTGCTCTCATTTTTAATACATTTATAGCTTTAAGGTGGTTACATAAATATTAATTAGTTGCATTATAATATTTGAGTAATTAATGCTTTCAGAAAATTATAAAAAGTACTAATTGTAATTTATTAATAAATTATTTATAAGATTAAATATATTATTTAAAAGTTCAATTAAATTAAAAGGGAAACAGCATTTTTATTTGAAGAATTTCAAAGAAAAATAAATAATATTAAAATAACATTTAATACATTTTTTTAACCAGGTCTTCAGTTTTGGGCTGTCAAAGATTTTAAAATAAAAATGAATGAATATTTTTTTCTACAAATACTTGTAATACTCATGACTTCAAACGAATAAAAATTAGCAAACCACTAGTGCCTTATCATTTTATTACGATATAACCTCTTGAACTCGTATTGAAAATCGATATTTAGTACAAAAAGGAATATAATAATGTAAAGAAATATTCAGTATAATGTAAAATAATTTATTATTATATTATCAGTAATTCAGTAGTCCAGGTATTAAATACGTTTTAATTACTTAAGTCACTATATTATCATATAAATTTATGATTTATTTAATATTAAAATTAAAATATTCATTTATATGCTAGGTACGTAGACAATAACATTAATGATACGTTCACTGTGATTAATACTTGAATTAAAATACATTGTTGTAATACGTATACAGTAGAATAACACACGCTCCGTCAAACGTCGTATTATATTCGATCATGACAATGTTTACCTGTATATTATATATGTGTACTTTCGTTTCATATTCAGTCTTTACAGATGATTTCGATTAACGTAGTCGATCCGCTTCGCATTGCGCGAGAACACTTGATGTGCGTGATCAAGGAACACAACAAGTGCAAATACAGCAGTACATTGAACAGTATTATGTTACAGAGATGTCCATACATATAATGTTATCGGTGTTCCCCATTTGCGCTAAAAAAAATTAACCCATTTTAGGTACAGCCCATTTGCGCCAAATTTACCTACGTAAACATTTTAAATTAACGACTTGGTTAATTCTTATATTTTAAAGACGTATTTAAAACGTATGTCTGTAACGTATATAGTAAAATTATTTTTATAAGTCTCTAAGTTTTAAAGCTTTGTATATTATTGCATCAAAAGATAAACAAACAAGTTTTATATTAGCTTTATTATGTTGTACAAGCTTTAAACAATCTACATTTCACTACTTCTAAACACGAAGATTTTTTATTTATTAATGATGAATTATCTAATATATTTTTTTTTTTAATTCAGAATTTATACAATCTATACTAATAAAAGTACAATAACCATAATATATGTTTTTTTTAAAATTTGCAATGGCTTGAATGTCTTGAGGGAAGAAACCGTCCAGTGAAGGTACTTCGAATTATCTAATATATAATTATATTTACATGCCACGAAAATTTAAAATCTATAGACTTACAAAAATAACTTTATTATAAATTACGGGCGTATGTTTTAAATAAGTCTATAAAATATAAGAATTAACCAAGTCTTTAATTTAAAATGTTTACGCAGGTAAATTTAGCGCAAATGGGCTGTTGGAAAAAACATACCTTTTTTATTTTGCTGCAAATGAGCTGTACCCAAAATGAATTAATTTTTTTTGGCGCAAATGGGTGATGCCCAATATTATTGTTGTTGTACGGCGGTCGGGTCTCGTATTTTTACGGACACTTCTCATTAAACGGTCGCTCCAAGACAGTGATCATGGATTGTACAATATGCGTTACAGCGTTAGTGTAATACGCACTATATATAGGTATATACGTACCTTTTGTCTTTTTCTCAAACCCGCGAACCGAACTTACCGACCCCTGGTAATGTATCGGAATAGTTGTCTATATTATATTGGCCAATATCCGCAGCTGATTATTGTTGCACAAGTCTATTATATTATTCTATACTTTTCAAGTTACGACCGATGGACGCGCAACACTACGTTATATTGTGCGAACTGCACGTGAGAAGTAATCATAATTCTAATAATAAGACGGCTCGAGAGTATAATAATAATATAATATATAGACTATATTATAGAGAATCATTGAGCTGCACGCGTACCTATATAGTCGCGTTGCAATAATAATAATAATAATAATAATAATAATATGATTATAATAAAAACGTACCGAAAATTTCACGTACAGTCATTATAACAGTAAACACTTGTACCAGTGACGTCAAACCGCGTTGCATATTATAATATAATCATTTGAACGTGCCAACCGTGTGATTTTAACTTGCAAAGTCCAATAATGTTGTATGACGTTATCTACATTAAATATTATAAGTCGAAATGATTTTGTCCTCGTATTTCGCCGTTTGTATACCGTTTGAAATCCATCAGTGACGTTATGACTGAACAGAGATTATTATTAATGAACGAAAACATCTGAAAGATTTCATTTGGATCTCTTAAAAACAAAAAACAATTCATAATTTACTATTCCAATAGTGCGATATTGTACTCTATTATAGTAATACGAGGTATATTATATGATATAAAAACGTATAAATCTTTTGTGTGTCGATTATGGCCATCTTCCGTATATGTTACATTTGGTTTGCATTGAAAGTAGGTAGGTATGTAATATGATCGTGATTTGACGCAGTAGCGCATAACACTATAGTGTCTTACGACAATGGTAAACACGTTTTCCTTTTTGATAATAATTAATAAATCGCTGTTAATGATGAAAACTTGTTATAACATCAAACTATCGTTTTAGTTATTGTTGCGGTCGATAAAATAAATGAACAGTTCATATATATATTATTATCACATGTCTAAAAATATTTAAACATACAATTATTATTCATAGCACCATAGTACAACATACACCAAAAACAATACAAACTGCGTTTAACAATATTTAACAATATTTTATACTGTCATTGAAATATCCGAATGATTGAATTTGACAATAATTATTATTAGTAGTTTAAAAACAAAATGCAATATCTCACGGTAAGAGAGAGTTTGATCTAGCAAGCTTGAATTTTTCTTATAAATCACAGTTTGAGATGGAAGTTTCAGTGAAACCCAAAAATAAAAATTATATTTTATCGAATTTTATTGAAAATTACAGTAAATATCCACCGCACTACCTGAGTTGAGGCATCTTTAAACGAGTAAATTTTGAAAATTTGAAAGATTAATTTTATAACTCACTACTCACACCCATAAATTTATAATTTTATTGAAGTGCTTAAAAAATACCAGGTAGAAATTTACTTAAAATTTCAATCAAATGGACGAAAAACAACAAAACACAGATCTAACGTCAAATCCAATATAAAAACATGGAATTTGTACATAGAAAAAAACAATTTCTAAATGGGACTACTTAAAAACTGTGAACATAAAATTCCTATTTTAATTTTAAGGTATTCATTATAATATTATACTTATAACTATTTATTATTTACTACTAACATGTAATTTGAATTTGTGTAAAAATGTAATTTTAAATAATCTTTAATAACTATAATATTTTGGTAAAATACACTTAATTTTTCTAAAATGTATTTGGGCTTATGATTTGTTAAAATAACTTATGGAATAATTATTTTTAGACTTTTTGGTTGCACTTGGATCATATTTTGTGCTTATGGACTACAGCCGGAAATCCACTTTCATATGGATTATGTATTAAATTAACTTTATCAAAGAAGGCCAAGTCATAAAATCCTAAGTGGGTAACGCAATTTCATTATCCAAACCCAAGTATAGAGTTGAATAAATTTTAAATAGTTTGTAATACTATAACTAAGATAATTATAATTTTATTATACTGTATATTATTATGGTCATTCAAGTTTCAACCCGATACTCGATCGTTTAGCGTTATTAGTTATTACATAATATGTATCATTAAGGATATTTTGGTATAAAATGTTTAACGAACATGTTTTACATTATTAGGACACTGAAAATCATGTTTCGAATAATGAGTAATAAACTTATAAGATTAGTCAAATAAAAATATACCCACGCTAATCAGAAATGTTCTCGGTTAATATTTATTTATTTATTTATTATCATTATTACTATTACACGAGTAACACCTCTGTATTACACAAATTAGGTTATTAAAATACACACGATATGGTCCGATTTAATGATAGTTATTCGTAACTCACTAAGAAAACGATACACTGCGCACAAAAAAAAAAAAAAAGAAAAGATTGATAAAATATATTTAGACGGATATCAGGAGTGATGTTGATCCTGTATACGGATTTCGCTCAAAAAAATAGCAATAGAATATTAAATAAATGACGTTTAAATAAAAATCGTACTCGGAGCCCTGAAACATAATAGGAGTTATCCCCCAGGAGTGGCAACGAGAAATCGGAAAGGGTGGACGTGGACGTGGCGAACGTCATACGATAATACACAAACAAATACATTATTATTATTATTATATGTTATGCATTAACTGTTGAAAACTGTAGCAGGTATCCCGTTAACGCGAGCTACGTCATTCGGACTATTATATTACTTGAAAGTCGCGTTGAGTTTTTTTTTGTTGCTTATAAATAATATTATCTTGTTTGTTTTTGTTTTTCATACCATTTTTATGGGACGAAAGGTACGTGTTCGGCTACCATCATCTGCAAGTATACCTACATAATAATAATAATAATAATAATAATAATAAAAGGTTTAAAGGCTTAAGCTTTTCATTCTTATTTTGTCCTATTCGCGGATTGTGCTTGGTTTACATATAGGTGCATACACCACGACGATCATCTACGCCCCATCGGTTCGCGCCTGCACGACCTCGATAATTGGAACCAGATATCAAACACTCCGAATACTTATAGATTGTATACTATAAGTTTTATATACGCGTGTGCGAGCCTCCCGGGACGTGTACATTTTTGTCGAAGGTTGTCCGACATCGCGAACGATATAATATGCATATTATATTATGCGCCACCGCCGTTTGTATAAATGCACGTTCGTGGTCCATGCTGACTAATTATTACCGTCGATATACTTAACACACGCCACCGGTACAGGATAATTGATTTCACGTAAACTCGCTAGCTGTATGCATATTAACCATTGTTGTCGGCGGTTAGTTACGACTGTTACAATTGTTTTTTTTTTTTTTTTCGTTTTAACCTAATTACATCGCAATATTTGCATAGGCGCACCCCGACATTATCAATACCCTAACTTTATAAAATAACAAAACAGTTACGTTATCATTGTAAACCAAATGGTATAAACTGTATCGCATTGGTTTTGAATCACAAAAAAAACATGAACATTTACAATATTTTATTCTATAATAATAATATTAGACCGCGGGTTATAATAGTCGATTAAAATAACTTTATAAAATATTCTGTTCTCGAACTACGGAAGGGAGAATGGTAGTAATATAATCAGAACTGTAGTTGTTCATTTCCGCATTCCTCCGATCCAATAACTAAATATATTATATTATATATGTACATTTAATAAGCCCTTGACCTGATACCTGACTAAAGAACTGATCTACAGCTATGTGTAAAACTGTTGGAAAACATAAACCGTCTTTTCAGATAATAAAATGTTTCGATAAAAGGTGTTGTCGTTTGAAAATCAAATGCTGTTAACATTTTCATGATTGCGGGAGGTAGGTACGTTTTAAAAGTTTGTCAAACATAGATAGTGGAAAAAAAAATTGTTAAAATCGTTGATAAACATGATTTGAAACGGTCCACCTCGATCGGGTTGGATTTGCATAAAGTATAAATGTAATAATCATCCCATATAGTGTATGACAATGAAGTGTAACGTTGTGCACAGCGGACAACCGTATACGTTTGTACGAATAAATATTTAATAATAATATGTGTACGGGAATCGCGCACGAGAACCTGTACAATAATATACCTGAATAATAACATGTATTCATTGATGTTTTCGTTTACGACCGGAAATCGCCAATTATTACTAGAAAATCGGCAGCCAACACCCGCAGGTACTGCGGCACAGAGTTAACTGGTGGCACACGTACGTGCCCATATAGGTGACTCGTTAATCAAATATCCTTTAATGATGCACAAACATATTGTTAGAAAAAAAAATATAATTTATGTGTAAATTCAAAACTTGTAAATCGGGTAAAATAATTTGGATTGAGATAATGATTTCCCCGGTCATAAGTTTTCAAAGAGTTATTTATAACTTACTATATACTTACTTGAAAATTGAGACTACGATGAAATAGGTACCTGAGTAAAATAAAATAAAATAAAATGCCTGTTGAGTTACGAGAGACTGATAGAATATCCCTATCGTGTGCTAACTGGTTTCGGGTGTTTTTACTTTGTTAATCAACCGTTATATATGTTAGAATTTGAAAAATATATTATAAATTATTACTTCCGGAATTCGAACCTAAGCAAAGACCGATGTATAATGTATACATATTGAAAAAATGGAAAAATGCTGTTTACTCATACAGAAAAAATAGTATTACTCGACGTTTTTATAATCTAATTCTAACTCGATGATGCGATGGTAAATGATGAACAATTTACTTGCAAATTGATGGCTGGGAACTTTGGCTATTAAAAAAAAAGAAATATAAATAAACATTCTTTTCGGAAGTTGGTATATTTTAAAATCAAATTTAACATACTATTCAATCGTATAAATATTTATAGCTCGCTGTCAAACGAACACGATAAATTAAATAACGTAGGTAGTATGAACGGATATTATAATAATCATCAAATCGCGTAAACAGATGCACATATTAAAATTTATGCTTATGAATGCATTTTGTATAATATTGTAAGCATGATAAATTTAACATTGCGTTAGGTATACTATAATATACTGCTGCATTGTCGGCCGCGCAGACACTACATCACGTACAACGGCGAAAGAAAAATCTCGGCAGATGATACAAATCGCGATGGTCTTAATAGTAATTAATATTCGTGTATTATCATTACGACTACTCGGAGACTCGGAGTTATAAATTATAAATTCGTACATAACACTATATAATATGTGATACGAATAATTCAGGTACTCCGAAGCGCAACGACGTGCATCTCGCAAAAACCGACAGCCGTATAATCGCGATGGTAAGAAATAGAAAAAAAACCGTTCCAACACGGTACGTGTTGCGTACGCAGAAAATGGTATAAAAAGAAACTTTTATTGGACAAGGCGACGGCAACACGTTTGTAGAAAAATCCGACAAACGGTCTTGTGCGCGCGCTTTTCGAGTTAGCGAACGACTACGTGCTGGGACGTGTAACCTAATCCAACCGCGGTAAACCGCCAGCGGATGTATATCATGTATGTTTTACGGTTTAGAATTTTTGTACCACCCGGCCGCGTAACGGTAAATATGGAGGAAAAAATTCTGACAAAAAAAAAAAATTGATTGCTGTCAATGTAATTCCGTGAGATTTAGTGAAAATTTCAAAAATTACAGAAATCTTATAGATAAAACGTATAGTTGACCGTATTATTTTATTAAAACTTTTAACCGTTTTAATTATGACTTGCTGAGACTATGTATACGTATATGCGTAGGCGAATTTCGAATTGAATCTTACCACGTGGAATAAAAGGTATTATATTAATTCGTATATGTGTATTACATTCTGAAATCCTAAATATTTCGTGTTCGAAAACACATCAGTCATTCCATTTTTTTTTTTTTTTTTTTTTTTTTTTTTATAAAATTTGAAATCTACATAACTTTTTTTACCTGTACATTTGAATTAATTTTAATCTCGAAACTTTTCACAGAAACATTAATAATATATACAATTGGTATTTGAACATTTTCATTATCTCAGGAAATATATCGTGGCACATCATGAGTATGAGAATTCCATAGTTTGCCGGTAATATTTTGAAAACCCGTTTAAATAATCGTAAAATATTAAACGTTTAACCAAGGAAATCTTTTAAATTAACGTTTCGAACAATTACAACGTGGGGCACAGGATTCATTATAATATCTATGCGTACGAGAAGAAATATTTACTGTCCCCAAAGTTTATGATGATTTTAAATAAGTCTATAAGCCGAAATACGAGTACGATGCCGCGGTGGTTCAATTGCACAGCTTCACAATATATTAATATTATAATAAGGTACGTTTTCTCTCTGTCGCTCCGAAAGTGGTATAATCTCGTTTTCACGGCGGCGATTGTATAAACGTTATTGGTATGGATCAGGGGTCGGCAACTGGCGGACCGCGAAAGGCAAAACTCTAGACCTTGTCAACTTTGTACATCACAACGTTATTTACTGTAATATAATTCTTATTAATAGAGAATATTTATTTCATTTATATTATTTATTTTTATTATTGGTTCAATAGGTTGAGTAAAAAACACAAAATTGACATAGAAAATGGCAAGTTTATGAACGAGTGGACTGAAAGGGTTGGAGCCATTCCAGTCTGTTTAACTTTTTTACTGGACCTTATTGATTTATTATTTTAATCTTAAGGACTTCAATAGAAATTACTTGCCGACCCCTGGTATAGATGCATCTTTTAGCAGCTCGGATGAGTGCAGCCGGTCGCAAACGACGCGGAATAACACTTTTACCATGTAATAGTTTTATTCCGGTACTCATATTATACTATACGATGATGTTGGAGCGACCACTTGCTGAACGAATATCATCACACGACATGATTACTGCCGGACAGGAAAAAAAAATTATAAACAAAAATAATAATAATAAAAAAAAAAAAAACACTCCGCGACGACGGAGCGTGATTTATGTCAAAGACGTCGCGACGCGGACAAAAACAGATTTTCACGACCCAGTGTACTGCAGGTACATTAGAAGCATATACGCCTAATATTATTATATACGCCGCCGCAGTTATGTTTCGAGAAACGACTACGTGATTGTGTTGTGGTACCTACGCTGTTATAATAATATTATTGTTCGGCCGGCCGTCGTTAAATAATATACGTACGCGTTATAAGTGCCTCCCGCCGCCTCGGTGGCTTCGACGGCATAACTGTGAAGAACTCGAACATTTAAAAAGAAAAACACAATATTATATTATAGTATATATATTTTATACATTGGTAGGTTACACGGAAGGTGACTGCGTATATGGATATTATACTCTGACCGTACGTTGCGGCTGAACTATAATAATAATTATTATTTTTCCTAAATCCTTACGCAATGCTCAGTTTAGCAAAAATATGTTTCAAAATAATGGCGTAGAGTCATATAGTTCAATTTTTATTTTGCATTTTTTGTGGTGTTTATTTCTTTAATGCATTTTGGTCAATATTTTTCTTTAATTAAATTATTGACAACTACACTCTACCGTCTTATGTTATCGGTATGCCATTAAATTATGGTAAATGACAATAAACCGATTTAAAATTAATTTTCAGTTAAACATAGCCATAAAAATACAAGAAACATAAAATAGAGATACAGCATTGATCAAATAAAATATAATAAAATTTGTGCATTTTTGTAGTTATTTTTCATATTTTTAAATACATTTTTATACGTCATTAATTAATTATTTTTTAGGTCAAAATTGAATTTTTTCTAAGGCATTTTAAAGTATTTTGTAGGGTATTAAAATCCATGCCCTAGTTATAAGCATTGATAAGTAAAAAGATTCTCGTTATCATGGTACACGGAAGTGAAAATTAAATTACAGATAGACTCGTGACTCATTGTCTCGTCACAATAATAATTAATTATCGATAGTTGTTGTCGGGGGGGGGGGAGGTGGAAAATACCAATTAAAAATACGAGTTTCTTGCGTCCGGGATAAAAATGTTGCCTATTTTTCACCATAATCACGAAAACCGCACGCGATTCGCATTTTTGTATCGTTTTGTTTTTCGTTGTTTTTCATTGTGCATCGTTCTGCACATGTCCACGGAAGGATTCCTTTGGGTAATTTACCGTTTCGTCCTTACGAATATCGATTTTCGAGTGGCGCTGGTATCACTAGTTGTAGATAACCGTAATCAGTGACGTCGGAAACATATCTCCGCGAAGAAGCTTGTAAAAGTCACGACAAACAATAGTGTCTTATTACAGTTGTATCCTGTATGCTGTCTTCTTCGGAAACATGATGTCTCTTATGATGAAAAGTCGTACCTGTCCTCTATGACAGTGTTTCTTAAATTGTAGACCACATACAGGGGGTATAATATTATGTTTGTGAACAACAATATATACTTGAGAAATAAATCCCTCACTTTAGATCACAGGGGGCCATAACAATTTTTAAATAAAATAAAGGGAGTCACGTCATTAAAAAGTTTGAGAAACACTACTGCTCTACATTAGGATCAATTATATTCTCAAACGGATTGGTAAACAACCATTATAACCATTTTTATGTGCTCTTCTCCTTTTCTCGAAGTAATTGCACAGCATTTAAAAAATGAAGACCAATCTCCAGTTAATCATCTCCATATTGCATATGAAAACATTACCAAATCAATATAGATATTTATGCTTTTCTACATCGTATGTATGGCGAAAAATGTTTACTTTTATCGAAATACCAAAAGTGTGCACCATCAGGTTGATTAATTGTGCCACCTTATATAAAGAATCTATAGACTGATTAAGACGACGATTCATTAAAAACCTATAATGGTGGACCGATGAAATATTGAACAGCTGTATGTCGATCATAAAACTCGTGAACAGATAATAGCAGGGAATATATATATATATATATTTTTTTTTTTTGAAAATCTGTGGGTAAGTAGTAAGACCGTAAAGACGTCATTATCAACGTAATAATTGATTCGGTAAAATAAAGGTAATATTTTCACGTATTTATAATAATATGGGAATCGGATGGTGGCAAGGTTAGGATGTTTTTTCGGCCCTATGGGTCACGTTACGATATTCAATTCGATTTCATTAGGTCAAATCGGATCGGTGAAGTAATAATAATTATATCATAAGTCTGTGCTGGCCATCACCGAGTGTAAATAAATGAATCTAGGCTGGACGATATTCCGTTACGTAAGGCGAAAAAAACTCGATTACAATCGTTGTTGATATAATTACATCGGTATTGCTCGCCCCCGCAACCTCTGGATTTGTTCGGTGTATTGTAATAAATCACCTTAACATTATTTGACCCGATTACCGCGCGGCATTATTCCACGTCTTACCGAAGCCGCGGGACCTCGTCAGAATATTAATAATCCGATTTATTTAGCCTGCGACCGAAGGTCTCTCGTCCATAAGTAAACTGCAAAGTAACAATAACGTCTAATAACAGTCAAAAACTATGTTTCACGTATCTGCGAAAGAGATGATGGGTACCTAAGTATATTATAATATAGTCATTGTGTACGATTTTACTTTTCATCGACCACGGGTTTCGTCACTATAGTACATCATTATAATATTTACTTCACCGTCGGTATTTTCCCGCGAAAGACAATGCGACGATAATATTATTATTCGCGGCTTCGTTTACCGCGCACATTTGAACTGATACTCTTTCCACGTCTCGCAATTATTTTTATCGTTCCATTACAAATTATGACGTGTTACAGTACTGTATTTTCGGAGGCGCGTATACAAGTGCGGCGGTAATTGTTGCGTCTTTATTCCCCGGCCAGTTCCCATCGACACCGCCGCTACCGCTGCCGCACGTCGGACAACCATCATCGAGTCCGATATTACCACAACAATAATTGTATTATATAAACGCGTATTTTATTGTTTCAATATTCTCGGGCCAACCTCAGACGATTTTCAAAACGGAAACATTAATCCGGGGTCAACGGAAAATGTCGAAAATACCTATAATATATTCAATGCGAAATTAAATTGATGGTACTAAATCGTATTAATTCGCGGTCTTACAATCTGGAATCCAACCGATAATCACCAAAATAGTATAATAACTATAATAATCCGTACTATTTTCCAGCGACTATTCCGGGCTTGTACTGCCTATACGTCCGCGACTTCCTGTTCTCGATCCGTTTCCATATTATCCATGTTCACGGTCATTACGGTTTTCCCATTGCGCTGTATACCGTCCACCGTGTAACTATACGTCCGGATGTCTGATCATCATTATAGTGCGTTGCTCATAAATCACATCAGGTCTACTCTCCAAAGTCCTAGACCTATCTCACGTACAGAGATACACTAAAACAGGCTAACTTACCGAAGAAGATGTAGTTCTTAACCACGTTGATGTTAAGAGTGATGACCCGAAGAACGAGAAAAATTACTAACAATTATTCTGTGAATAAGTTATATTTCTCCATTTTTTATTCTCTATAAAACACAGTCCACATTTCGGTAGAATAATAAGTACTATGGTTTTGTACTACAAAATCGAGTTATATTTGCGTAGAAGACCATTGATTTAAAATTAAAATGTACCTATATATTTGTTGACAGTATTGCGACCACGAACAATAGACGTAGGAGCGTTTAAGCCCTAGCTAATTCGGACAGTTACAAATAATTCTTATTTCTTGATTTATACAATTTTTATTTTTTTCCTCATCACGGTTATGGATAACATTCAGAATGGTTTTCAATTTAATTATTTTTCTAAATGATCATTTTGCCGTATTAAATTAAGGATAACAAAAATGACTAGTGGTGCACTCAATATTAGTGGTTAGTACTATCATACATTTTATAATTAAGAATTTTGCTGGAAATTTTAGACATTTTTGGCATAATTTGAATCAAGAAAAATATTGTAATGACTATGGTCAAAATTATGTTTTTATACAATTTATATTATTGAAATAGATAAATGAATTAATAGTTTTATGAATCAAAATGTTAATATCTATTATACATATATTTTCACGTGATTTGTACATTAATACATATTTTGTAAACGCGCTTCACCCGGTTTTTGACATCGTAATATTTTTAAGTCACAGCAACATCATATTAAACATTAGAAAATAGTGAAAACTATACGTGTATGATTACTACACCTGTATAACGCACAAGCGTGTGATTCGTTTATATGCTGTTGGACAAAAACAAGTAATTCCGTTCATACAGTTTCGGCAAACAAGTATAATAACTTTGAAATCGTTATTTTTGGTGAACGGTTAATGTATGTGGACGTCAAATTTCAGTTTCCACCTTAGTAATTTTCACATCAAATTTAGATTGAGCTGACGGAACAGCGTGATGGTAATAATTTGTAGTTTGAATACTTATCCAAGAATAAGACAATAAATATTATAAGACATCATCGGAAGTATTTGATATTTTAGAAAAAGAAAAAGATTCTGCAGGAATTGGTGAAACTTTAAGCTGAAATACAAATCACTGATTGTCGATATAATTCATACAAAAAACTACAAAACTTTACACACACATTGCGTCGATGATATTTTGCACGACCGAAAAGATATGGTTCAAAAATAAGTGTAATGTAGTCTGCGGCAGCGTAGCAAAGCAAAACGCGCATCCATATACATGAAGACACCGTCAATCCAGTAGAAATACCATTTCTTTTTACGTCTCTCATGCCTCTACCAATTATTTGAAAAATGAGCCAATCAGACGCTTAATGACAAATGCCAACTTGGACCCCATTTTCAATTATTAACTATATGTATATATTATATGTATTTCTTATATTATTATCATATATTCTTATATCCTATAATTTCATTTAAAACACTAAATTTTGTACAAATGCATACTTGTAAAAAAAGAGCTTAGCCCGTTAACATTAAATAAATAAATAGGTAAATAAATAAAATCGAATTGGCGAGTACACGAAACGTATTCTCAGAAGTGGAAAACCGCGTGAAAAAATTGCGCCTGGAATTATTGGCGTCTGTTGCACCGCGCTGCTGCAGTTTTACACACGCGGACGTGCGAACGGAAAGAAAGCACGCCGAACCGATCGTACATAAAAAGTACACTTAAATGCACGCGCCTAACTCGACGCGAGTGCACGAGATTACGTGCCCGTGCGTGTATGTGCATATGCGCGCAAGTCCGCGATAATTTATGATAGTCGTCCGCGCGGCGGCAAAATTTATTGCCGGTACACACCTCATAAACGGACTTACCGGCGTTATTTGTAACGCTGCGATCGTTATTACCATTATTATTATTATTATTATTATTATTATTATTATTATTATCATTATTATTATTACGTATGTACGCTGCACGCGAACATCGACCGAGTGCCGTCCGAGCGTTTTTATGACCAATCTGCCATATATATGTACGTACATACTATATAACCTTCCGGCTACGGTGACGATCGTTTCTTTTACCGTATACATAATATATATATATATATATATATATATATATATATATATATACGAATGTATTTCCTCGCACTAGACTGTATATAATATGGCCTACACACGCCGCTATAAGACGACTGACGGAACCTCCGTGAACCCATTTATTTATATATACATTTTTTTTTTTCTCCAATAATATAATTTCGTCCTATGCTAATTATCACCAACATCCGGTCGCAATAACCGTTGAAAACGGCGTGGTTGTCATTTGACGTGTAAAAAAAAAGGATTCGACTCGTTCGTGACACATATTATATTATATGTGTATTATAATGGTCGACGAGTATATGTATACATAATATACATTATACACACGATACAGCAGCGGTTCTTAACCTTTTACAGATCACGGATCTCTGATGAAAGATTTTTTAGAAATCGCGGACCCCCTAAACATCTTATGATACCATAACCAAAATTATAATAGTTATGTTATATAAAAACATGTAAGTAGACGTAACAAAACATACACACATTTATATTTATTTTTATTACATTTAATTCTTCATAAGAATGGAAAATAAATAATTTTGTTTAAATATTCTTAAAATTTAATTTTTATTCTCTTAATACAATGGTTGGTGTTACATTTGAGACACAAGTTTTTGAATATCGGACTCAATACTGGAACCCTAGACATGAGTATCGGTGGTCCCCGGGAGCCGTATACCATAGGCTAAGAACCGCTGCTCTACAGTATAATGTTTAAAACGGAGCGCGTGTATTATCATGATTGTAGAATAACTATTTAGCATCAATGACAATAATTATCAACGGTAATATTATATACTTATAGCATAATAGCAGTGCTAGAACATCTTTTTTTTTTTAAATATTGCAGATTTTTAGACCAGTGACTTTTTCAAATTGGCACAAGGTCCAGTCAATTTGGTAAATTAAACTAATTGAGAAAAATTAAGCAAACTTAAGTAAATCAACTTGATTTAAAGTTAGAAATGATGTTTTTTTTTAATTTGATATGTATAGACTTTTAATATTAATAGGGTGAAAATGTTCGATTTTGAAAATTGAAATTTTCTTATATAATAATCTTAATTGTATTATTATTGTTGCATACTTACATGTAAAGCAATAAATCAAATTTTAAGATCCTTCATAATATATGTAGTACACAAATATTAAACAATGATAGATGATAAATCGCATTGATATAATTGTATTTAATATCTTGGTATTATTATATACTTCTATGTGAATATAATTTATTTATGATTGAATAATTTTAAACCATAATATTTATGAAAGGAATAATTTATGAGGTTACTTACTTTTGCAGCAATTCATTATACTCCTAAATCGTAAGAAGCAGTCAAATCGATTAACACACAGTGATACATTTATAGAAAACTTGATTATAAATAATAATTTTATAACCACGTAAATAAAAAACGTAAATATTTTTAAACAAGGAATTTTTTCATTGCCAGAGGTATAATTTATTTTTTTACTTCTGAATAATATCATTTTACACGGTTCATCAAAACGTAATATATAAATAAAATTAGACTGTTTGAATGATAAATTAGAAGAATGCATTGTCTAGTTATTGATATTGTTTGTTAATTATTTAGTCTTATAAAAATATTTTTAACTTTCTCCTCTCTCAATTGAATAATAACCGAAACAAATAAATGAAATGGAAAACAATTAATCTCAATTAAATCAATTATATTGAATTCATTATTAAACGGAAATACGCAAACTAAATAGTAAAAATGGATAATAACGGTATACCATTAGTCGCAGAGATGTATTCAACCCACTACAACCCATCACACGATAACCATTAGGTTTGTTTCAACTATTAATCCTGCTTTTAATGGCCACACCTCGTAAACGTATTTGTACGTTTGAACTCTTTTTTCCTACAGCTTGTTTTCTACTTAAGGTCTACTACAGATTAAAATCCAGTTTATACAGAGAGACACGAAAACTAACGTAAAAGTCTTACCTCGATAGCGTGGTATCCTCCATCGAGATCAAGTCGCTATGATGGGTGTGGTGATTGGAGACGACATTGTGTTCCAAATAACGTACAATCGGAACTTTTGACAAACAACAAAGTGGGCGCAAGTCATGCTCGAATTGACATTAAACTTATGCAAATACTCCTTTGGCAGATATAACAGCGATTAGATGTCCGTAATGAACGGTTCAATAAAACACCACGTACGCGTAGCGAATTCAATCCTTTGTTTTGGGAAAAAAAGCAAATAGACAAAAATAGATTAAAAATCCATAGACCAACGAGCAACTAACCTGTGGTCGTCAAGTACCTACGTGTCTGGTTTGATGGATGACATTAATCTCCTGAGTTATTCATTGGGGAAGTTATATTTATATATCGTACAACGGAGACCAATGGAACGATGAATAATCCGTAACCACACGCGTGTGGTATAATAATTCGTAGGAGAAATTTAAACCCTATAGAAGAACCGAAGCAGCCAACCCGACTGGCAGTGGGATTGCGTCGTATTCATTATAATATGGTGGGTGTGAAATTATTGTTGAAGGAAATCGAACGAAATTCAAGAACCCGACCCGATAACAATTATCAGCCATACTCCAGTTTGGCTGCTATACTATTGTTATTGGTTTCGAATAGTATCATCGCATCTAAATGACGATAACGAATCCGGACGCAGTACTATCATTGCAATATTTGTAAAATTCGAAAAAAGAAATGTTCACTATCTACGTATTGATTAATAATAGAATAAAACATATAAACATTCCATTTCCAATCGAATTTATCATTATATACTATATAACTGCAGTTCTAAATATTTGCGTCCATCATCATACAGCGTATAATATCAATTACCTAACTATTGCATGAACATTGTTAAATGACGTTCAAAAGATTCATCGATGATCGTAAAAATGTTTATTCTAACAATGTTTCCACAATATTCTAAATGATCACTTTGTAGTTATTATTGATTAATAATAACTAATATTCATTAATTTAACTATTAATTTGATGACGATGCTTAAGTTAAAAAACCAGTTTGTATTAATTTCTCTTGGATGTATTTACATAATTAATTGCTTTTTAACACGAAAGCGAGCCATTACACATCGTTTTCAAAAAATAATATCTATAAACTTAGTTGTTTTAGAATCAAATATAAAAATCTATAAAGTAAATCTTTCAAACAAACCGATTTAGTTTTAAGCATAGACCTATTTACTAATATTAGTTAATAGGTCAATGGTTTTAAATATTAAACAAATGTATTTCCATGGATACAGATGAATCAGTATTTACCCAAGGATGGAACCAGTTATTATAGTTTTGAAGATAGGAACATACAAACATTATGCTGTCATGTCATATTCGATTTGTATACAGCACAGCTACCAAATAGTTGGTCCAAAGAACTAGGAGACTTCAGGCAGTCTCTATGTATCTTAAGGTCTACAAAGGACTGTAATAGTTTACTAAAGACTATTATTAAAAAGACTATAAAATATTACTAAATAAATACTTGTACACAATAAGTATAATATAATAGCACGTTATTATTATCACATTATTGTACCTATACGTCAAATGGAAGTATATTATTATTGACCAAAAACATGACAGTAAAACTATGTATGTACATTGAATTAGCACTATAGATGATTTTATTCTAACGATGCTGAATTATTATTATTATTATTATTATTATTATTATTATTATTATTATTATTATTATTATTATTATTATTATTATTATTATTATTATTGTTATTATTATTAAATGTCCGATTAAGTATATTATACATACCGTTCAAATGTTAATTGATGCAATACATAATATATTAATCACAACAAACGTATTACGTTATCGTTTTATAATATAATATTTTACGGTCGGATATAAATATACAACTAAAGAAAAAAGCCGTCGAGACAGCGATTCCCATATTGGACACTCGTCTTGATGGCTTGTCAGGTTGCGCCCAGACCAACTATATCAATTGGACGTATTGCGTTATTATTTTTATCTCGATCGCGAAAACCATCGCATTTGCAAACCGATCTTGGATCATACATTTCAGAAAGAGGACACGCTCAGAATCTTTTGGGAAAATAATATTTTTATTAAGTACATTTTTTATCGTTTTTCGTCAAAATATTGTTGTAAAAAAACGAAAAATAAAAACAGGAATTTGATTCAAAACCATACAAATTATATTTTTAACTGAAATCGATTCAAATTTAAATTTCAAAAGAAAATAATAATTCTTCAACCCGCTCTTATTCTTCCGAAAAGCGATAATCCAATAACATCATACGAGATTCACAAGCATGTTTTAGACACATCTGGTAGATTCACTGGACATACGATCCATAACATTTTTATTTCGTTCAACATTAATATTTTCCATATGATTAAATTAACCAAAGGTTGAATGACGAAAAGTACCCAGTGTATTTTTGGATTTTAGTAGTAGTACTTTGATAAAAATTCTAACATAATATAAATATATAATATACTTACCTATGTCATCAATATTTTTTTGGATAATATGAAGGTATTGTAATACTATAGTCTATAATGGTTACTTAGATTATTTTATCAAAAAAAGTTGTAGGTGAATTAAAAACTATAAAAACTAAAATTTGTATGCATACGTTATAGTAGACGAACGATTCGAAATAGCAAAATTATGCATTATTACCTATTGCTATTGTCCAATTTAAAATAAGTCCAGAGATTGAAAAATAGTGTTTATACTATTTTTATATACACATTTTTGGAATAAAAGTAACATCAAATACGTACCTATACTGTGTTAGTCTGAAAAACTAAACTGATACTGCTACTGGAGGTCATTTATTATTAAAATAATTTTTGGGATATTGTTGTTGTTGTTGTGTTAAACATGTTTTTTGAGATGAAACATAATATTGTGTTGCTGACAAAGGAAGGAAAATCCACTTTAGGGAGCCGGAAGATATTGATTCGATTGGAAGTTTTAATGAATTATTTTTAAATCTAGGCACTTAAAATTGATCATAATTTAAATCTAAACCATATCAACCGTATTGTTTTGAACAAACATCTTGCTACATTATAGTTAAAATCTTACACCAAATTGCAGAATAAAGAAAAGATAGGATGTATAATTATTATTATTACTTTTGTTTAAATAATTATTTAGTGATACATTGAATATGTGTTAATATATTATATTAAATAGTAAATCGATATTTTTGTGTAATGCTATACTTTAACATTTGATATTATTGCATTTCGATATCTATACGATCCGTTACGTTTCATTGCGGTAATGTTTAGACGGTAACTTGTATCTTCACTGGTCGTTTAATACGTAACTCGATAAAAGTAAAAAATAACTAAGAATCTTTATACATAAGAAACGATAGTGATCCGTTTGTATTTACTTTTGGCTGCAACAGATCCCATTATAAATCAACCCGTCTTTTTACCAAGCTAATATAATTTGACGAAATACTTTTAAAAAGTGTGTACGATTAATATTCGAGTAATTAAAACTATTTGAAATGTATGTGCATTTCATTACTTTTTCTCGAATTCCTGTCATTTGAATCAGTATTAAATTAAAATTAAAAAATTGGGCACTGAAGGGTTAAGGTAATATAATATTTTAGTATATTCAAACATCAGAGTGTATAAAGAATAAATTATTAATTGTGATTAGTGTCAAAATTTGTAACATTGAGATATTTCTTTTTTTTAGTATTATGTTCCATAGATGTAAAAAATGTGGACGATTTGTTTAGCAAGGAATATTATTTTAAGAACAATTGCATGTTTGACCAATATAACATGTAATGTATAAAATTAAATATAAAATGAACTTATTCTCTCCACTTCCGTTTATTATTTCCGGATAATAATAATTGTTAGTAAATATCAATACTACAAAAATTCAATTTTAGTCAAATATCAACAGTAAGTTGTGGGTTTTAATTTAAGTAGCATGAAACTATTATGATTAAAAGATATATTATACATTTTTGTGTTATAGTTTTTTTTTTTTTTAATGAACACAAACATTGCAATATTTTTAACTAATAGTAACAGCACTAGACCTCTAATATAGCAGATCACGTTAGTTTATCGGTTGACATTTTAACTTTAAGTTATTAAAAGCAACTTTGCGAACAAAACGAGTGATATTTCTATTTTTACTATCGCATGAGTGTACCAAATAATTATATGTTATCGTCCTCCATGGTTGATCCAAAAGAGCGTCTCATACACGATGATAAGATACTCTCCTAGAGAGTATTGACCGGTGTAAAAGTAAAAAGACTTCGATTCTAGTGTAAGCAAAATGTAGAACCGACCGAATACATCGTATCGTGAGCGAGTTTTACAGCAGTTTCTATATTGAATATTAAAATTGCCAGTACCCATACTTGGAACACTGACCAATTTATACTACCGACAACGGTTTTGCATAAAGTAAACGCTTCGTTTTTTTTTTTTTTTTAACGATGTACTTATAGTTGTTATTTTCTATTCTCGTTCCATTCAACATTTGAAACATATGTGGGTCGGTACGCCAACATTGGTAGTTTAGGTAATAGGAAAAAAAAAATGAAATATCCCATGAATAACGTTCAGTGCAGGTACGATGTGTTTCTTTATTTTGTTTTTGTATTTGACTGTCGAAAATAATTGATCGCACCTGTGCAGAGCGTGCAAAGAACTGGAAATCCCTAAGTTTACGTGCAGAATCACGCGAAACGCAAAGTGATTAAAATAATTTTCAATCAAATTTGACAAAATAATTTTGTACCGAACTGGCCGTTTTAATAGTTGTTTTTAAGCGACGCGAGTTCCCATTGAAATCTTGAAATACACGATCTTCATAACTTTTCGTTTGGGAAAACAATACTGAAAGAAACTCATTTCGGCGGTTAGTGGTAACATATTATGCATTTCTAATACTGAATAGTACAGTCAAACCATTATTTACTTTTTACAGACACTTTTATTAGAACTGCAAAAAATCACCGTCTCCCTACGGTTTGGTTAAAAAATCCGTGTAACACTCAAATAAGAACACGAGTAAAACATCCGTTAAAAACTCTTTTGTATTAATTTTACATATTTCTAGAAAATTCATGATTCAAAAAAATACAAAATACATTCGTTAATCATTTAAAATAAAATTAATGTATACTTACGTTTTTGTGTGTACCTTACAATTCGTACAACCTGATGACATTTTTCGTTATTCATAAATATTAGTTTTATCCTATCGTTATACACACAACAGATTTACACAAAGTTTTTTTGGTTTTGTTATTGTCTTATAAATAACTAGCTAAATAACTCGGCTTCACACGGAACAACCTTGGCAGGGACATATTTCTCAATCTCAACCCTATTTTGAGTTTAAACTTTTAAGTATACATTTAAAATAATGTAAGCCGGTATTGTGATTGATAATGCTTGATTGAAACAAAATTATAAATATGAATGAAATATAGGTACGTACGTACATAAATGGAATTTATCGAGTACCTTATGGTGATTTTTGTGTAATTTGTATTGTATTTTATGCATAATATACAGCTTACTGATTTTCGGCGAATATACATGCGTTGAAACCAACAGCGATATGCAACACAGGATTTACCTGAAACCACCTATATTATTATTAGAACTTTATAATAGTTATGTATTGTATTTATAATATTTTATGATTTAATACATACATAGGGTAGTAGTCATTTGGCTGGAAGTAGTCATTTGTAACACTACGGCAGCAAGCTATCGTTCTTGGAGCGACACGGGTAGCGTATGTATTTTTTTCGATAGAAACTCTATCATACATAGTTTTCCAAAATAAACAGCACAAAATTTGCTACTTCAAATGCTATTTTTGAATTATAACTAATGAAATATTTATGACGTTTATACCTATATATATATATATATATATATATATATATATATATATATATATATATTATAT